>OMKR01096757.1:10475-20918 GCA_900302355.1 Cyttopsis rosea
TTTTTTGTGTGTTTTTTTGGGGGGGGGGGGGGGTTGCTATTAAAATTTGATGGTTTGTTCTGCGGACAGACCTGCGTGCTGTAGTTGCTGCAGTGCTGGATGATGCGCTGCATCTCCTCGTGGACCAGCTCCACGCAGCGCAGGCTGGGCTCCTCCAGGCGCTTAACCTGCTTCTTCACCAGCAGCTCGAACGACACCTCGGGCACAAAGAGGGACGGCCGCGGGCCCTGCGGTGAGGAGAGGCACGTGTCAGGTGAACTATCGTGTTTATCTGATGGGAGATTTGAGGGAATGAATGACAGAGCATGAAGGGTGTGTGTGTGTGTGTGTGGAGATGTATCTTAATCAGTGGCTCTCAGCGTGGGGTCAGGGGACCCCCAGGGTCCTTCAAGAGGTTCCAGGGGGTCCCCTGCAAAATGATTAATAGTTAAACTTCACCATTATTTCATTTGACACCATTACAGAATGTAATGGTGTCAAAAATGTGTTTTGACCCTTGTTTCATTATTATCTCCCTAATTATAATATAGACTGGTATGGAAGGTTGGACTGAATCATATCCAACAATAAGAAATCTTCTCAGATTGGGGTTCCAGAGACTGAATCTTATTGAACGGGGTCCGGGGCCTAATGCGTTAAAAAAAGTTGAGAATCTCTGTTACATATATCTGATCACACATGAAGGTGATCCAAATCAAGATTTAATAGATCAGAGTCCAGAATTTATTTTCTGCAAAAAAAAAAAGAAAAAACATTTCCCATTTTCCCCCGTTGGGCTGCATTGAAGCACAGTGAGAAGCGGAATGCAGCAGTGGTAACTTCCTCAACACTAAAGTGTTCATTGAGGTTGTGCTTTGTTATAAATGATGGGAAGCAACATTTTAATGAGGCCTGTGCAGCGCTCCTTTCAGCACATCAGAGCACTCACAGTGGCGTTCCTAATGGCCGTCAGGATATCGATGGTGTTCAGGCCTCCCAGAGGATCCACCGACTCCAGTGTTCGCCCAAACGTCTCGTGAAATATGTAACAGATTCTGGCTCCACCGCACCTGAAAAATAATGTGCAGAAAAGACGTGTTTGTCTGTGATGTGAACACCGCAGTGCACTTCTCTCTCGAGCTCCACTTCACAGAGGCTGTGCGTGCTTCAACTTCATAAGCGGAGAGCGTTTTTTATTTTAAATGATGAAACCCATGCAGCCATTTGCAGTGTTCTCTTTCTCGCCGGGCTGAACCGACAGCGCCACCGTGTGGCCAGATAGATGCGTGGGCATGGCCGTCACTCACAGCTCGGCCGTCTCGATGTACTTGGCCGTGCCCTCGATGGTGTTGCAGTACTCGGCGGCGAACTTGGTGATGAGCTGCAGCAAGGTGGCGCTCTGGTCCTCCACAGGTTCCCCGTAGCTGCTCAGCAGGGACTGGTACTGCGCCGCCAGCACGTTGATGCGCGTCTTCAGCTCGGGGAGACAGTCTCGGATGTGGTGCATCAGTAATCTGGGAGCAAGGTCACAAGGTCAGCGCTGCCCGCAGATGATTAATAATATATTTCATATCTCATTATCTGTGGCAAATTTGGTCCGGAAGGATTGAAAGGTAATAAAAAAGGCGACCTTCAAATAAAAAGTACCTGTGTCTGCATGCACCACCACCAAGGCAGAATCCTTGAAAAATATTTTTGCTTTTCTATTTGATAGTATGCCATGATCCCCCACATACTTTATTATCTGTTGTGCTGGTTCTGGCTTAAAGGAGTCATATCATGCTCCTTATCAACAGGTTAATACAGGTCTGTTTCTATTCTTCCAGGCTCTGACAGGCTGATTCAGTGTGCGTGTATGCGTGTCTCAGTGTGCCACGCCCACCCCGGAACTGTTTCTCCCACTTCTGTATAAAGAAGATAAACATTCACTATTTCCACCTTATCAGTCCCCAAAATCTTGTTTCTGAACAAATTTGATGCGAGAAATAGGCAATGCAGCTGCTGAATCTTCACTCATACACTCTCTACAAGGCCTAATTTAAAGGTTTGTTCCGACTTTGCCCGCCGTGTCCGGAGCAGCGCGGACCACACCGCGGTGTCGCACCGCAGGCTCCAGCGGCTCCACTCGCTGGCACTCCAGCCGCCGGTGGAGTTACTCAGATGGGGGGCGGCTCTAATTCTAATGTGTCGCATGTGACGTAGGGTGTGACAGCAAACTTGAACAGCGTGTTTTAGGCATTTTCTTTCGACCCAGGCAGAGCAATTAAAAACAAAAAACTCACTGGACTGTCTTTTTTCACAGTGTGTGTTAGTAGGCCCATCAGAGACCCAAATGAATGCACAAGCACTGAAAAGGTGAGTTTTTCATGATATGTCCCCTTTAATGTTTCTATATCGCAGTCATTAAAATAACATAAAAAAATAGTCATCATCCTCGTATTTACCTGTTGAGAGTCCTGGCCAGGTATTTGGTACCGTTTCTATTAGCGAGAGACGGATACTTCTTCTGCAGGAACGCGTGTTCATCACGAATGGCATCAGCGACCGATTTCTTATTGTTGATATCCAACTGGCTCCTGGGGGTTTAAAATGACAACACAAGCACAACAACATTAGAGGTCCAGCCATGAACGTTACATTACGGGGGTCAAATGATTTCGTTTTTCACAGACACAGGAAAACACGGTGATCCGGACCTGTTGACCACTCCGATGAGGCCCAGTTTGACGGGGATGACTCTGCCCATCAGGACGTCCATGGCATCGGTGCCAGCGTCCATCAGGTCCAGCTTGGTCACCACCGCCAATGTCCTCCTTCCTGGGGGGCGGAAAATAAGACTGTGTCACAGTGTTTAAACGAGATAGATGAATAGATGGATAGATAGATAGATAGAAATGGCATGTCAAAACAATAGGCAATAATGATAAAGTAATAGAAGAAAGAAAATATAAAAATTGGCAATATGTATGAAGCTAAAATTAACAATAAACAGTAAAGAAAACAATGACAAGAAGTATAATCCTAAAATAAGCAACAAGAAAAATGTGGCAATATACAATTAAACTAAAGATTAACAATAAAACAACAATATAAACCTAAAAATAAACAATATGAAGTTTGCCGAACATGTACGGGTTTTATCAACAAAAAAACTTTGCGGATTTGTAGTTACTGTGAATATATTGCATGAACATGTCAAAATGCAGGATTAGTGACAAATTGGCGATATCACATTCAGAACGGCTAACCTGGTGTAACACAACACTCTGAAACAAAGAGCCTATTGAGATGCTATACCATTCCAGCGTTTCTTTTTTTGAGAAATAATAGAAACAAATAAAACACCTCCCAACAAAACAACTCACCGTCGGTGTCGACCTCTCGGGCCACCTTGAGGGCCTCGGACGTGGCCATGTCCGTGTTGGCGGCGGTGACGGCCAGGATGATGCAGTTGGGGTTGGAGATGTGCTTCAGGATCAGCTCCCGGATCTGGATCTCGATGTCCTTAGGCTGGTCGCCCACGGGCACCTGGAGCCCAAAACCAAACGTCAAACAACCTCGTCGTCCATGAGCTGTGGTCCAGAAAGCAACACCCGCAGGAGCGCCAGCGGGAACATCGCCACTCGTGCTATACAAAGCCAAGTTCTGATGGATTTTGGCTTTCGCTGGTAAACCGGTCCTAGCAGATGAATATGGCTGCCAACCACCATGTGTAACATCTTTGGTAAATACGATTTAACACTACGTTGGCGATTCTAAAAATGTGCATTCTGGGAAGTACAAGACACTGTGGCTGGTGGATAAAGGGATGCATTTGCATTTACAAACAATAATAAATGTGGAAAATTTCCTATAAGTCCATTAATAGGTTTTTGTAGGTTATTGTAACAGCCAGTTTTATTTTGTATTGTTTATCTTAGGTCTATATTTAGGTTCATTTTATTGTACATTCCCGATTTTTCTATTTTCGAGTTTAATGGTGCAGTGTGTAGAATTTAGCGGTCCCTAGCGGTGAGGTTGCAGATTGCAACCAACTGAATTAGGAGAAGCTACGGTGGCCGCAAAACTCGCGAAGAACGCACTCTCTAGAGCCAGTGTTTGGTTTGTCCGTTCTGGGCTACTGTAGAAACATGGCGGTGCAACATGGCGGCCTCCGTGGAAGGGGCTCCAGCCCCCGTGGAGATATAAATGGATATAACCTTAATTCTAAGGTAACGAACACATGATTGTTTCTTCATGGGATTATACACTAGTTAAAACATACTTATGAATATTATATTCCATTTCTGCCAAGTGCCACTAAATTCTACACACTGCACCTTTAATCCTTAGCTTTATTGCCATTTTCTTTTTTCTACTTGTTTTTTTATTATTTTCTTATTGTCATTGCCTAGTTTGATGCGAGCTGCAATTTACCTCCGGGGATCAATAAAGTATCTATCTATCTATCCATCCATCCATCTAATAGAGTGATATTAAGTGATTCGATTGTTTTTGGGATGAAAGCCAAAAAAAAAAAAAAAAAGATATGTGAACTCAAACAAATCTCATAAGAGGTGGAACGGCAACTCCCCAGAGTCAACAGCAACAACTGGATTTGAGGGGAAAAAAATAAACTTTATTTTTTTTTCCTCCCTAGAAATCCAGTTGCTGCCTGTCCATGTTATGGACTTTTTTGGAATAATAAATGTGGATTACTGAGAACATTTGTTTTGGTCGCCGTGATCGTTAATGACCTTGGTGATCCCAGGCAGATCGACCAGCGTGAGGTTGACAACGTGAGGAGAGAAGATCTTCAGGTGAATCGGTTCATCGCTGATCCCCTGCAGACACAACAACACGGAATGAATGTCAAGCGGTTTTCTTTTTTAGTTTTTTAATAAACAGCACAGATTTGAGTTCAAAGTATATGAGTATATCACCAACGGCGCAGTGTGATTATAGTTACCGAGTCATTTTAGGTTAGAAAATGGAGGATGATCCATCGCGGCTCAAGTCTCACCTTATTGTTCCCAGACACTCTTTCTGTTTCACTTTCAATTTCTTGCCTGATTTCCTCAAAATCAGTGAAAATCTGAGAAAAAATAAATGCATAATACTAATAATTATCCATGCAAGAAACAAACCATGCAATATGAGCATCGTGATATGAATGTGAATTCACATACTCTGTTTTTGGTGTGTAGGAACTTGCCCCATTCCGCTCCCTCTCTGCCTGTGCAACACAACAAAGCGACGCAGGTCGAGAAAAGAGCAGATCTGTGGCTTTTTAAAAGCGAATGCACCCGTACAATGCATTCTTCAGAAGGAAATGTACACAGAATACCAGGAGAACACTTGATGATACTTTTGGTGTCAAAAACCGCCGTTTAACCTGCATTATTGTTATAAAACCCGCATACCACTCTCATCGCTCCTCCGGACATCTCCTGGGTCTACGTGGACCAACTGGAGGATGAGAGGTCTCCTGGTTACGACGCCGGTCCCACGGGGCAGCAGGTCCCTGCCGACCAGGCTCTCCAGCACGGAGCTCTTACCGCTGCTCTGGAGGTGGAAAAACAAACAACAAAAACAAATGAGAAGGCGAGGGCGTTAAGAGAAACAAGGTGACTGAGGACAAAAAGCCACATCACAATCTCTCCATTACTTGACCTGGTCTCATGAAGGCTGCTGTGAGGATGGGGCTCTATAAATAGAAATGGATGAATGAATGAACATGAAAATTGACTCCCACTTCCATGACCAACCAGGGTGGGAGCAGCTGACAACTGACAAGCACCACATGCCAAATACTGCAAGATTGCTATCTTGCAGTATTTGGCATGTGGTGTCACCTTGCTGTTAGCAAGCAGCGGATAGATAGGCAACCTCTGTAGATAGATAGATAGATGGATAGATAGAAGACAAATTTTAGAAGAATCATTTATTGATCATACAGGTGCACATGCACTTAACACACACACATGCAGAGGGTGGTGACGACCCGAACACACACACACACACACACACACACACACGGAGTGGTGACTGATGAGATGTAATCTCTGCATTTATCCCATCCTGGCTGCCTCCCTCCAGGAGCAGTGGGCAGCCCTCACTTGGTCGGTGCCCGGGGACCAATTCCAGGCGGTGGATCCGTGTCGTGGTCAGGGACAGGACAGGAAGTGTTCTGTATGTTTTAATTGGGTCCTTGTGTTGGAGGAGACCCATGTGAACACGGGGAGAACGTGCAAACTCACATGCAAACGTGCAAAAGAGAGAGAGAGAGATAGATAGATAGATAGATAGTGCAACAAAGATCTATCAATAGAGTTTGTTGCATGACTATTAGTGTAATTACGGTACTGCTGGCTGACAGACAGACAGATAGACAGAGATGATAGATCTTTGTGGCATAACCATCAGTGTAATTACGGTACTGCCGATAGATTGATAGATAGATAGATATAGATATAGACAGACAGACAGATAGACAGATAGATAGATAGATAGATAGATCGTTGTGGCGTGACTATAATGTAATTACGGTACTGCCCATAGATAGTGAAAAAATGACAATGTACAATAAAGTAAAAGAAAACACCTAGAACCAGGGAAAGTGGCGAAATACAATAATACAAATAACCCTCTGTATCAATTCAAACTGTCAAAAAAAGAGTAAATTGTGCAGGTTTGCATATATAGATATAGAATATAAATATAAATATAAAAGACCAATCTGCACATATACTGGTGATAGCAACTGACATCGGCCCGGACAGCCCCGCAGAACACCATCTGTACCTGGGTCCCCACCACCGCTATCTGCGGCAGCTGGATGACGTCCGCTCCCACCGTGTTGAACACATCCTGCAGCTTGTTGATAACGGGGATGAGAGCCTCCATGGTCGGCCAAACGAAATGATTCCAGTCGCTGTCGCGGTGATGGAGGCAAAGTCATTCAATGTCCCACCGACACGCCACCATTGCGACGACGCCCACTGATGCTGCGTTCGATTGAAACTCGGAAATCTGTAATTCGGAGTCGTTGAATCCCAGTCCATTTCAACACCAAATTTGTTCCCTGGCCCCTGTGTTCGGGGGAAGAATCATGGTCGTCCGCAGCAAATACAACAAACATACGGGAAAACGACATAGTAGTTCAAATCGAAGCTGGACGTGTTTTCATATAAAACCCCGTGCTAAGGGACCTTTGTTCCGCCATGCACGTTTGCGCGCAGCCATGTTGCTGTGACGTCGGATCTGCTACTGCTACCTCAATAAACTCTGCAATGACGTTCCGATTTCGAATTCCGACGTAAATGGTCGTTCCTTTGTACGTTTCCGAATAGGAAGTGGGAGTTTTCCGAGTTCCGATATCACCGGAATGCACCATTGAGGTGAAGCGAATGGGGGGAATGGGAATTGTAGTTCTTCAATCGATCGTTACGGCCCCAGAACGCGTCAGAACCGAGGAAAGAACTACAACGCTTGTTCCGACGCGACCCCTCGGCCGCCGTATTCGCAACCACGTCACAGCGCATCGGCGATGAAAGGTTCGATCCTTTCGAGAGATCCGGCTCCGGACGAGTCACGCGGTGAAACGATTCGTTCCTTCGTTCGATCCAGTCGGTGCAACGCACGGTGAGAGAGGGAGGACGTCCTCCGAACGAAGAGTCGGTTCAGCGCTTGGTGATGATCACAAGAATCATTTAATTCTAAACTATTCATTATTCCTCATAATTATTTCGCCCACGTTTTTGCCGGAGTCGTGCCAAAAAGTGATCGTCCGCCAAAAACGGCAATCACTTTTTGGCAAGTGCAGAACTGCATTTTGTGGGTTGTATTGACTCTTTAAAAGGTATTTCGACTGGCAAACACGACGGGCGGGCTATAATCTGTCAAACATTTTTTGCCATGTGTTACTCTACACATTATGTGCTTGTGACATCTGTCACCCCGCCCCCCCCGAGTCATTTCTAAAAAGATTCGTTCGCTGCGAACTAATCGTTTACGAGTCTTGCATCACCAGTGCGCATGCGCAGTATTGTTGACGGTGTCGCCAGCGCTTTGATCGGGAAGCCGCTTTGTGCTCTAACGTCACTGTCACAACCCGCTAGACACGACCCGCCGCCGCCGCCGCCGACCCCCCGCGGACACGCCGCCTCTCCGACATGCTGCAGTTCCTGGTGAGTCCTGGTGCTCGGGTGCTCAGTAGGTATCAAACAGACGCCTGTTCCGGGTGTTGACGTCGAAAGTCACTCCAGCGACAGAGCGACACAAACCGAACACCGCGGTACTGGTGTCCGCCCGAGACCGCAATCGCGATATATCGGGTTTTCGTGCCGATACTGATCGACACGAGAGAAGAGCACGATGAGCGGTGTTGCTGCTGCCAGCCGACCGGTCGCTCGGCTCAAGTGAAGAACTAAACAGTCATTAAGTAAAGATTAACAGGCCTCGTATCGTATCGTATCGTATCGCCTCATATCGTATCGTGCAACGTGGCCCTGACACTAAAGTGTGTTGTGTGTTTTTTCTTAGGCCGGCTTCACGTTGGGAAACATACTGGGAATGTACCTCGCTCAGAACTATGATGTGAGTATGATGTGTAGTACAGCTGCAGCGATTAGTCGATTAGTCGCCGACTGTTTTGATAATCGATCAATCGTTTTGTTTTGAGGCGTTTTTTAAGAAGAACATGTCCAAATCCTCTGATTCCAGCTTCTTAAATGTGAATATGTTCTGGTTTCTTCAGTCCTGTGTGACAGTTAAACTGAATATCTTGGGGTTTCGAGACGTTTGAGGACGTCGCCTCGGGCTTCGGGGAACAGCGGCCGACGTTTTTCGCCGTTTTCTGACATTTTATGGACAAAACGACTCGATCGATTCACGGAGAAAATAATCGACAGATTAATCGATAATGAAAATAATGGTTAGTTGCAGCTCTAATGTGTAATGTCGTTTTTTTAGATATGGCCTCTGTGTTGTGTGTTTACATTTACATTCTTTGACCTGACTGCTCACCTAACAAGGACAGTAAAGACTGATCGTGTGCTGCCTGCGTTAGATTCTTCACAACATCAGGCCCAGTGAACAACGTTCCCTTTGTATCGATTGTTATTTGTTTGAAAACGTACAACGCGGTTTTGAACTACTCTGTAGATTTGACGTCATGTTAACACACCAACAAATTTCAGTTTTCCGAGTTCCCGTGGAACGCGGCATCACTTCCTGCTTCCATACTAACTTGGAGCGCTTTCTAATCCACAGCGGGGCATTTGGCGGACATTGCCCCCCCCTGCCCGTGCCCGTGCCCGTGCCCGTGCCCGTGCCCGTGCACTGAACCGTCCCCGCACAACATCCAAGCTGACTTTTCTTTTCTTTCCTTCCAGGTCCCAAACATTTCCAAGAAAATCGAGGCCTTCAAGAAAGATGTGGAGGCGAAAAAGAAGCCGCCCGAGTGAGCAAAGAGTCAGTGCTATGGATGGAGACGCACATTTGAAAGAAGAATATTTATTTTGATATGTTCCTTTCATTTTAAACATAAGCGTGTGTACATTTAAGAGAAACCATGGAAATTATTAATTGGGATCCAACAGTGCCTGGGATACTATATTGTTTGTCTCCTTGTTTTGAGGGCGTGTGTTGCTATAGGCTGTTGGGTTTGAAGAAAACTGGAGACTATTAATCAGGCACAAATGACCTTCATATCATGCACTGCAGTGTTTTTACTTAAATGTTTTCATTTGTTTTCACTTATACAAAATAAATGCCAGCCAAAGTTACAGAATCGCTTTATCTTGCACAATAGTATATTCCTTTCCTGTTGCAGAATTTATTTTGATTCAGTCCCCTTCCAGTAAAAATGCTAGATGTTAATTTTGGCCAAATATTATACTACTGCCACAAATTTGCCTCAGAGTGTTGTACTAAGGTACACATATTAATCAGAAAAATGAAGGCACACAATTCCGCATGTAACCACCAGATGGTGTGATTGTGGTTTTGGTGTGAGCCTTTTGCCAAAATTGCATGCTATGGGCTACCTTTTGCTCTTGGTTTTCTTTCCATTCTTTTTCTTTGATGTTGACCACCCAAAGCCTCTGAATTCTAGACAATCTACTGCATTGTGGGAAATGTAGTAAAGATTCTCCATGGCTGCTGGGCTGAGGAGGTCCACCTCCGGCGGGCGCGTTTTGGCACCGGAGGATCTCTTCTTGGATGACTTCGGTCTCCCAGTCTTCTCGGCGGGCCTCACACTGTGGGACCTGGACTTTGTGGGCTTTGATGAACAATAAAATAATTACCAACTGTGCAGCCCGATTACACTGACCAATGAGCCAAGTCCAGCATTTACTTTACCATAATAAAGGCATTCACTTCATATGTTGTGGGTGATCTCCTTCCACATCTGTAAAATGAACAATATTTATAGTAATTGATCAATGTCAAACAAGTTCAGTTCAACAAGTAACCTTTGTC
>OMKR01096773.1:0-10043 GCA_900302355.1 Cyttopsis rosea
TGTGTGTGTGTGTGTGTGTGTGTGTGTGTGTGCGTGCGCGTGCACATGTATGTTTAAAGCTCAGTTCAAGCGATGCAGGCAATTTAAACTGTTCATTACAAAGCTTTGTGAGACAACACGAGATAATCCCATTGCATGGCCGGTGCTGATAAGAGCATCTGCTTCTCTCCTGTCTGTCTGCCTGTCTGTCTGCCTGTCTGTCTGTCTGTCTGTCTGTCTGTCTGTCTGTCTGTCTGTCTGTCTGTGTATGTGTGTGTCTGTCTCTGTCTCTCAGTCTGTCTTTTGTCTATGAAATTACCCATCTACAGTGCACCTATGTATTATTATACTATTATACGTTTTATTTTACAAAATTAGACAGGACTGCCCTAGGTTATTACATTTAGTATTAAATATACAATTAAATGTTGTGTATATGCTCAGAACTCAGGAAAAGGGCGTGACCGACTCTATCCATCTCCATCCGTCCATCCATCTACACCGTCTCCCTTTGTGTTACAGAGCGATTTGGGCTCAATGTCTTTCAGATAAATCAATTGCTGTGACACTCTATAGGCTAAATCTCAGCCTCAGAACTGTGAGTGGAATGAAAATAGACACCCCCCCGCCCACACACACACACACACACACACACACACAGCTCTCGTGTGCAACTCAGTGTGCCAGTAATTGTGATATGGTTTGAGAGTGTGCATGCAAGCCCTGGCCAAGCCGGCAGGGAAGGAAACAGATTACCAATTCCACAGTGTGTGTGTGTGTGTGTGTGTGTGTGTGTGTGTGTGTGTGTGTGTGTGTGTCAGGGCCCTGGAGCGGCTGCTACCTCTGCTAGACTGGAGCTGTCAGAGCCGCTACGCTCACTACGCTCGCCCTGCGTCATCTGCACTGCAGCCGCTTCCACCAAGTGAAAAAAAACAGCCTTCATAACGAGTTCCGACGCCGCCTTAAATTCCTGAGTCAAGAACTGAGAATGTGAAGTTGAAGGAGAAATAATTTGCTGTTTCTGGTCGATAGGACTTAAAATGATAAGGCCTATGACCTCTTTCATGGACTACTACAGATAACAGTGCGGTCACACACACCCTCTGTTTATTCCCAAAGGGGTCCATCCGATGTCCCCAAGGTCCTACGCTCCCTCCACATGAAATGATTTCTTATATTTGACCTTTATTTGATCCGATTGAGTCTCTTCTCCATGACGGCTTGTGTTCAGTAAATAAAACCCGAAATGGTGATTATTATTATTATTTTAATTATTATAATAATTATAATAATTATAATAATTATTTATTATAATAATAATAATAATAATAATTATTATTATTATTATAATTATAATTATAATAATAATACAGTACATGTATATATGGGTGGTGTAAATAAAATAATTAAATGGGTCAGGTCAATGAATCTTTCAGTGTGATTTCATCATGTGGGGTACTTATCATATAAATTAATAATCAGATCTGATCAAGTAACTTTCTCAAGTTATGTTGGCTCTAATATCAGAGGGAATCTAGTTCCTTTTCGGAAAATGTTCAATTGTAATATATACATATTACAACATATCTCCCAGCCCTATATATTTGCAAAATGTAGAACTGTAGCTTTTCACACTGGATAGGATTTCATATTCACTATGCAAATGATTGACATTAATACAATGCTGCGGTAATATACACTTAAATTGTGCAAATGACGCCACTCTGTCAGAGGCAGAAGACTCCCTGCTGGTGATGTTGTAAATTGCTTGACTGCGTGTATCCACTTTAACCTGTTGTGTCTTAATTATTATGGCTCAGGCATGACTTGATAATGAAATGTATGAATAATTTATTTGTTGCTGACAGGTGCCCCTGTTGCTAACCAGGCCATGCATAGTGTGTGTTTAGGGGGGGTGTAACAACTACTGCCTGGGTGTGTGTGTGGGAGTGGGGGGGCGCTCCAAATACAGCTCTGGCTAATTATCATTTTTGCTAGCAGATTCTTCCCATCCCGCCGTCACCACAGGTGTGGAGAGCTGCGTGAAGGGGATGCAGGAAGCTTCATAGTGCATAACAACAGATTGTGTGGAACAGACGCCCATAGGCACTCGAAATAGGCCCGTAAAATCGCTCATCAGAGAATAATATTTCAGAAATGAATTTCAGCTCACGATCCACATTTGATCCACATTTGACCTCAGGCGTTAAATCACCACCATTTAAGATTTGAACTTTTTGAATTAATTTAAAAAAATGAACAGTGTAGGGCCAAACACCCAATTCAATAATAAGCCATTGAAACAAAAACAACTCATTGCCTGAGTTTCCAAAATACTGTTTAATGTAGGCAGCAATAAACCATAGATGGGATGAATCATAACATCCGAAAAATAATAATAGGTAGGAAAAAATAGGAAGAAACTGAATCACAAATTCTCTTGGTCCAGTTTTGGACCGGGGACCACTAGTTGAGGACCACTGATGTAGGCAATACTCAAGTCCTGGTCCAGGGACAACAGCCACTAAGTTACAGTGGCTAAAACTCAGATTGAAATACTTTGAAACATTGTCTTGTGCAAATAAAACATGGGCTTCTACAGTGAAAATTGGTAGATTCAGATGTCAAAGACTATATTTTAGCACCTTTGCTTTAGCATTAAACTGCCAAAAATCAGAGTTCTCTCTTTACACCATTACACAACACATGTCAACAAAAAATTATTAAATTATAATGATATTATTACCCTTTTCAAGCGTTATTCCTCTCATCATGTCAACTGCACATCCGCTGTAACGTATCATGCTTTTACGTGACTGATTATGATGTGTCAGCTTTGTGATATGACCACAATATCCTACTGACACATAACACATTTTGCTTCATTACAGTTTCGTGGATTGAAATAAATCCAACTGATGCATCCCTCTCATTCTGCCTTGGTAGCAAAGCAGCTCCATCTGTTGTCTCAGGAAGGAGAAGAACTTCCTTACCAACGGAATATATTTGCTACAACATTTCATATTTTCAAATGTCCGCATCGGATACATACTGGTTAAAGATATGATGATATCAATATTCTTGTGTGAGGGATGAAGTCAACATCAGGAATTATACCTCTGTATCAACCATCCCATCCCTACCAGCTTCTCAAAGCATACTATAGCTCTCTCTCCTGAAACAGACTGTTGTTTTCTGCCCTCCTCTGAAATTTTTTGAGTCTGATACGACCTGACCTGAGATAATTGTCACTGATCTCAGGCATGAAAGACGGTTCTGGCCGGGGCTCAGCATGACTCAAGACGCCATTCACAGTTAGTCAGCTGGATGGACAGGCAGAGCAAAACTTATTCAGGTCTTCAGCCCCAACCATTGTAGGGTCAACACATTAAGAACCATACAGTGTACGGCCATGTCCTTTGTGCATGAGGCCTCTCTCCTAGCGCCTTTCAAAAAGTAATTGAGGAGGAGGTAAACAGCGGTTGCCCCTCAAGTCCCTCATGGCATGAATACGTAGCCAAACTGTACTGTACTCTCAGTGTGGCATAAGATTATCAAATTCTGTTGGAGAGAGAAAATAACACCATTAGAGCAAACTTGTCTTCTTCGCTCTGTAACCAGGCACTGGTCGACTGTGCGGTCAAACTCTGTATTGTCCATATGACATCAAGGTAGAGCAATCGTAAGCAAAATAATCTCTGAGTACCACAGAGATGATGGCACTATATCTTGTGTCTCTCTTTCCAGTAATGGCTAGAAACCGGTTTGTAGTGAGGATCCAAGTGGAAGAGAGATCACAGAATAATGTTTTCCAATGGTTGTAATAATGCCATAAACCCAGGGAATCAGGAACAAAAACGCCATTGCCAAACGGCGACATACAGGGCGACTAATGCTTCTCGCTGTCACAAAACTGGGTTTGTTGTGATGTCTTGCGGTTGAAACAAGGCACAAATTAGGGGGCTGTCCTAGTTTGTGTGCATCTCACAGCATGTCCACTACACTAACATGCCTTCAAGGTCTATTAAAGCAGGCAGTGTTGGCAGGCTTGCAGGGAGCTGGATCCCCCATGGTCAGCACCGTGGAATGCTGTCAAGTTGGCGAGAGACCTTGTCCCTCTTGAATCATGTAATTCAATAAGAGGTAGCTGAGATGAGCCCTTTAATGGAAGTGGGTGACTCACGCCACTTTGACCACAGGGGCACCGGAAATATGCATATTTTTGTAAAGATGTAAGAATCTTTAATCAAGCAAAGAACTGCATCATCTGTTCATGCAACAAGGTTTTATATGGACCAAGGCTGACCCTTACATTGTCAAACACTTCTCAGGTGGTGAATGGTTTTGTTTCGTTCAATAAGGAGGAAAATAAAATGCAGCGGAGGTCCCTCTCCATTTTACGCATGGAGAGGGAGACAGGGGCGCACATAGGATTATCAATAAAGCAACTAATCCACTTTCTTCTTCTTCTTCTTTCTTCCTCTCCTCTCCTCTCCTCTCCTCTCCTCTCATTTTCTCCTCTCTTAATTCCATGTCCTCGGTAGATCGCCAATATAAATCTGCCGCTGGTCGCGAGAATCCCGCTCGCTCGGTAAAGCCTCGAGCCCACCACGGTCGCTCCCAGCAGCAGCAGCCCTCGCGACAACCACGACACCACACACCGGCAGCGGCTCGGGCTGCTGCACGAGGGATCCCCGAGAGGACCCCTGCGTTGCATTTTTGATCAACGATATCATAATATTTTCGAGGGCTTTTATGCATGATTGGAATGACAGATGAATAGATCCAGGGAGATTTTTTAATTATTCTTATTTTTGTACATTTTTTTTTTTAGATCTGGGCTATTTTAGATTGGGGCTATTCATATAACATTGGGGGCTGAGGCCCCGGACGCCCACCCCTAACAACGCCATTGCCTCGCCCAATTGGCTGATGGATGAAATAGTTTCAAATGCTGCTCTTGTAGAACAGACGGGGAATAAAACACAGGCTTCAAGGGCTCATGGGTAATACAGTACCATGGAACTGGCTCAATGGTATTGTTTAATCCAAGGCATTTCATCATAGGAGGGAGAGTAGACCTGGCAATTTGCTCATTGGCCCACCTTCTTTTGTAGATAGGTTTTACATGTTTGTAAAATACAACAACTACCAGTATATACAGTACAACGTATGTTCCAGTTTAATATCTCTCAATTAATATTTCCATTAAATACTGTGAAATGGGCTACTTTCAAAATATTATTCACTTACAGTAAAAACAAATTAGAACTGCTCCCTGGCAACAGGGAGTGTCAACAGTAAAAACAGAAATGTATATTTCATAGAGCTGGGATGTGCCTTTACATTATTTCATTATGAAAAGTTTGATTATTTTATTGTATAGATGTTGAAATGTCTCAGTTGGCAAACCATTTGAATATTGTAAAATTGTTCAGAGATTGTTTGGACCGTACGGTGATGAATAATGAACTGCAGCCAACAGACCAACGACACCGCATTTGTGAAATTAATGAGTGAAAATGCATTTAACGTACAATTACTGTATCTGCCAACAATAATTAGCAAGCAAGAAAGCAAAATTACACTAAAGTCACTGGATAACTCCCACATATCAATATATAATAGTATAACTATGTGCTTGAAAACAAAGGCCAGTGTATTGCCAATAATTCAGATGTTTTGTGTATTGCCAATAATTCAGATGTTTTGTGTATTGCCAATAATTCAGATGTTTTGTGTATTGCCAATAATTCAGATGTTTTGTGTATTGCCAATAATTCCTTTGTTCCACCAGGCTACACCTCTGTGGTCTGTAAAGAGCAAAACAATATCACTCGCTTTAAAATGCATTACTTTAAGGGGATTTAATGGGCTGGAGAAGGTGAAACGAAAGAAGGAAAGAAAGACAGAAAAGGGAATGAAGCTAGACAGTGAAGAAAGATGAGGGACAATCGAGGACAGGAAGTTAACTTAAAGGGAAGAAAGCGATGGAGGGAGAAATCAAAGAAGGGAAAGGAAGGTAGGAAAGAAATGACAGAAACCCAGGAACGATGACGGCGGCAAAACATGAGAAAAGAAGATGTGAGACAGTGAAGTGGGCATGCAAGAGGGACACGGGGGGACACGCTGTGGGAAACGCTGTGGGACCGGAGGTGGCGTTCCACAGGGCGTCATACTGGGCAACAATAGAACAAGAAATGGCCAATTAGAGTGAAATCACACACTTTGCGCTGTCGACCGACCTCACTTGCATAAAAGAAGAAAGGATGAAGGGAGGGGAGGGCAGGGAGAGGTCTGCTAGATGGTGCCTTCATGAATGATTCAACATCCCTCACCAGTCATTTCTATTCCGATTTGTCTGAAGGCCCACTCAAAGCACAAAAAAAAAAATAAGAAGAAATTCAAACCTTGTAATATTTTACTTAATTTGAAGAGTCGGGAGGAGTGGCGTCAGTCATAGTTTTGCAGCCGTTTAAAATCAATCACATCTCAATTCAGGTGCCAGGACGGCGCCGTGGTGGCCCCCGGCCATGAGGGAGCTTTTAAAGCGAGCTGGTATAAAATGCTTTGGGTACTTAGGAGTCCCGGAAAAACTCTGCTGTACATCGGGCGCTGTTATGCAGCTGTTATGCAAAAATGATATATATTGATATCAACTGATATCAAATTGTTTTTTTCCTAATAGTTCATCTTGATATCAAACATGTTCCACCAAAATCACAACTAGGCATCTTTTCAACACACTCATTGGCTTTAAAGCCGAACATGTTGCCATTGAAGCAGCACAAGTTAACTACTTATGCCAAGAATATGTAACTAGTTAACTAGTTACATCCGTTTTTGGTTATACTACTTAACTAGTTAACTAGTTACTAGCTTCTATGAAAAGCAGCTGAGGTTAAAATAAATAAATGATATAAAATAAATGAATAATATCCATGAATAATAAATATTATATAGCATACAAATATTATATTCATTTAAATAAATAATATAATCATCATTGTTGTCTGAGAACAGTCCGAAAAGTTTCCGAATCTGCGCTCTGCGATTACCTGCCGGGATGCTTGGAGCGTTCCGAGGGCCTCCCTCCGACCGCGGCAGACCAGATGTCACTGAAAATCGCAGATTCTTTCTTTAATCGCTCTCGCCGCTGCCGGCGACACTGGTCAGACTTCATGTTTGATAATAACATGTGTCACACACCATATGCACTCCTGTAACCTTCACCAGCATAAAATATATATATATTTTATTTTATTATTTGCGGTGTGACGGTAATGAGCTCAATATCACAGTGACATCACGTGGCCTTGATTTAATTCAGGTTTAAATTTAATCCAGGTTGGTGCAACATAAGTATCAAATGTCAGTGCTTTGCTTGGCTATATCATTGGTTGCATCTACTTGTAACAGACAAGTGCAGATTAAGCATTATAACAAAGTTGTCATTGGAAACCTAACAACTTAATCTTCAGATAAACACAGGAGCCACAAATAATCAGGTAGATGAAATCTGCCTGACCTTTAACATCGGGGAGAAGGCTGGCGGCGGACATCGTTGGGTTGTCACTGACATTGACGCCTTTGTTGGAGGACCCTCGCTGCAAACTGTGGTTCCATATAACAAGCGTGTGTGTAATTAAGTCCTGTTTAATCTTCAAATGAAACTCCTCAATATGAGTGAGAGTCGGTGATAGCCAGTTCGTTACAGCTATGCTGGTGTTGTGACAACCTATGCTACCCACTCAGAATGAGCTGCCAGTAGAGCCTCCAAGAATATCCAAGGATATACAAACGAAATATGCATAAGAATACGCTTCACCTACACTTTCTCCAAATGTGTCTCCATTGGTCGCAATGAGTACGAGGTGTTCACACGGAGATGCACAACTTCAGTGGATACACACGAATACAGTACACCAGAGGTATTTGTAAGAGAGGGTGTCGCCGTTCTCTGTGAACACTGTCTGATACATGTGACCTGTGTAATATGTTATATAACCCCAACATATTCCACAGTTTCCCACGTACCATCTGACCATGGGTCCCCTGGTTCCCCTCCCACAAACAAATCCAGGGGGAGACGCTGCTGTGAACGTGTTTATACTGACTTGCAGGAAAGTGACAAGAGCGGCAGACGCGCCTGTGCTGTCATCATGCTGCTGTCACTGTAGATCAAAGTGCAGAGAGCTCTTTGGGAAACGCACACACACAAACACATACCGTACATCCCGCTGAGATGCATTCATACGCTCAGCCCCTGCTTATATGTCTTTCTGCTCGGTCGCTCATTAGAGACCCACACAAGCTTGTTCCCCAACTTGATGTGACAGAAAAAGGCACATCGCTTTCATCCCTTCCTCATCCACCGAAAAATGAGGGATGCCTCCCCGAGGGTGCCGGGTCACAGCCTCAGGAAGGCGCTCCGGTTTGGGATGCCTATCATACGCTCCTGCCCGGGTCTTCTGAGGTAACCGCTGTACTGAGGGAGCTGGGAGAGGCAGTTGGTAAACAGACCGACGTGGCACTAGGAGGAAAGGTTTCCACTGATGTTTTCTTTTCCCATTCTTTCTGGCTCTCGTTCTTTTTCTCTTTCCCTCTCTCTCTCTCTCTCTCTCTCTCACAAACCAGTGCACGCAAGCACGTCAAAGTACTTTTTTTTCATCTCTCGGCTTCCATCAAGCTGTGCAGTTCTGCCTCTCTGCTCTCTCTCTCTCTCTGTCTCTCTCTCTCTCTCTCTGTCCATTTCACTTTCTCTGCTGAGTCCATGGCTCAGCGGCTCTGGGCTGCAACACAGCTTATGTCTGATCCCAGCTGAAAGATACTGTACTTCCTGATGGAAGTGGCCCGCTGAATCTGATGCGACTTGATGGCTTTGTCTGCTCCTCTCCCAGCCGACTCTAATTCTTACCAACAGCATCCGCCCCATTCCCTGCTCTGCCATTTACTGCATTGACATACAGTATATTTTATGTTTACAATGGAATGGTTTGCAAAAAAAACATATTATTCCAGAATATTATGCAAATTAAATGGCCAAATAGTTCAAAATGCCTAGTGCCACTCACACACTTTTGCCCCCTTGTCTTACAGTCATTGTGCTGAACCCTACTCTGCACTTTACAGGTAGTGAGTGGGCCACCAGGCCCATGGGCCAACACTATCTCAGACCTGGCTCCAGGGGTATGTCCTGGTGATGCTGTTCCAGATAGGGCAAACTGATTTCAGCTTCATAGACGTCTGTTTAGATCATGTTTGTCCAGATCTTCACCCCACACCTCTCCACCTTGGGGCAACCTACCAGAAGCACAATACAGCATAACACTGGAGACCTCACAAGCCTCTCTGGCACGGCAAGGCCACCATCCAGGAAGGGGAATGGAATGGAATAAAAATATAAAGGTTATATATAAGATGGAGTCTGTGGTACCTTCTAAAGGTCAGGGATACCATTCCACACACAAGGTGGGAAGTTGTTTAAACAATTGTGTATTTCAAACAGACTGTTGGAATGGAAGTTGCTAGCTGGGGTTTTCAGGGTTAGGGTAAATACACATAAATGCATAGATATGCAAGGTTGTAACTGTTGTGTCTGCCTTCAATGGTGATGTGAGGATGATGATGGAAAGGATCTCCGCCGACACCGACTTGATTGTATAAAGCTTGATTTTATTACAGAAAAGTTCAGCATCAACCCAATTAAAAATATCACGGGGGAGAGCACCTTCGTCGAAGGTCAGAAAACCACGCTCTGCCGTGATCTCTCCCGTTCAGGCTTATAAAGCATTTTGCACCAGGGGTATAAAACCCCCAACCATTTGACAGACCTTCTGACATTCCTAACTCGCCCTCGCCCATGTGACCCCCAATAAAGAGGTGGTGTGGTCAGATGTCTTTCTCATCTGACTCCCAGTCCAGAAGTCCCCTGGGGCAGCCCTTTTGTCTAGGCTGACCGACACCCCACTGGAATTTCGGCTGTGTCCTCACTGTTTTAGATCAAAGCTTACATCATCAAATATCACTAAATATATGGAACATTAGACACCACATATTCCCCC
>OMKR01096816.1:0-11557 GCA_900302355.1 Cyttopsis rosea
TGTCCCTGACCACGGCATGGACCCACCATCTGGAAAAAGTGAGGGCTGCCCACTGCTCCTGGCTGCCCCTGGAGGAAGGACGGCCAGGATAGGATAAATGCAGAGACTGTATCTCATCGTTCGCCACTCCTGCATGTGTGTGTGTGTCACCCTCCGCATGTGTGTGGTAAATGTGTGATTAATAAATCATTCTTCTTCTTCTTCTAATTCATGTGAATTTGTTCAATTCAAGCATGTTCAAAATAACTTATTTCATTTCTTTATGCAGTGGGCATAGACTATTCAATGTTTGATGTCTTTGTTAGCAGTTTTTCTTAATTCTGCATTTTACAGTTTACACACGCACGCAGTAAGTACTGACGATAGGATATCGATATAGGACAGTGTTTTTCAACCGTCCTCTAGATCCTGAAATGTTTCACATTCCACTTAAATACATAAATAATGGAAACTAGCCTTTGTGTTGCAAAATTGCAAGGCTGCACTAGTTCATGAGTTCCAGCCAGAAAAGCAGCTCTGCACTCATCAACACATCAGCACCAAGCTCAGGTTTCACACTGAAGGTGAGAACTATTAGTAGCGATGAAAGATTTGACTCTTTGAGATTCGCTTCCTGATGAGTCACTCTGTAAAAGGAGTCGTTTGATTTTCAGACTCTCCGTTGGTTCCGTCCAGTCGGTGGTAACGAGGGAGGACTTCCTGTGAACGATGAATGAGTTGTTTTTTTTGCCTTGGACTTTTGTTTAGTATAGTAATTATTTTCGGTTTATAAGAGTAAGAGCAACTCCAGAGTCTTTTAAAAGAGTTGTTCGTTAGGAACGGATCGTTCCCGAGTCTTGCATCACTAGTCACTAAGTAGGCCATTATAATAAGCACAGCTCTAGGGTTTTGTGACTTTTTTAGGGGTTAACGGGATAGTGATGCCGTGGGATTATTTCTTTGTAAAAAGGGAAAGACTGCTATAGAAGATGAAAAAATAAATAAATAAAACCAGACATTGTGGACACTGACCCAGTTGGGAGATGACCTCTTCGATGCTGACGTTGCTCCGGTCCACGAGATCTTTTATTCTGTAGAGCCTCTCACAAAATGGCTTCTCTGCTTCCTTCAGCCTATCAAAAAATATTGATATTGATGTGTCATACATACATACATACGAAATATCACATACATTCAAAAAGTAACTTATTGGCCCCAGAAAGGACATGAATGAACTCACACTCTCGCGTCGTTGCGTGCGGCCTCGTCCCCTTCCACCTCCTCCATCTCCGTTATGAGCTTGTCCAGAAACTGGCAGGGCAGGTCCAGCGCCCCCTGCAGGGACAGGTGGACGGCCAGCGCCTGCAGCACCGCGCCGTTGTAGCCCAGCGAACACGAGTGGGTCAGCATGGCTCCTAGGCGGCTGTACTGGGGAGTGGGAGGAAAATCAGAAGAAAATTCTAATTTTTGTCCACTTGTGATCCTAGGTGACCTCAACATCCACCCGGACAAACCGCAAGCTGCATGTTTTAAGAAGAAAAGTTCTGATTCCACCTTCTTAAATGTGAATATTTTCTGGCTTCTTTAATCCTGTATGACAGTAAACTGAATATCTTTAGGTTGTGGACAAAACAAGACATTTGAGGACGTCACCTTCGGCTTTGGGGAACAGTGATCGACATTTTTCAGCATTTTCTGACATTTTATGGACAAAACAACTCATCGATTAATCGAGAAAATAATCAACAGATTATGAAAATAATGGTTAGTTGCAGCTCTACGTTCGAGCTGAACCTCCTCTACGCTCCAGCGACGAACACAAAGCAGACAACCAACTGGACCTCATCTTAACAAGTAACCATCACCTTCTACACAGCCTATCCAAGCCGGCATCGTTGCACCTTCATTCCGCAACGCTGCTCTGTATAAAAGGTATGGAGATGGAATGGGGGGGGGGGGCAGAGTTGACCCACCTCTGTAACGGCAGCGGAGGTAGTGACAGAAGCGAAATGGAGCCGGGAAGACCGTCTGTATAAAAAGGGACAGCGGCAAGCCGGCTCAGGGGAGTGACGTTCTGGTGACCAAGTTTTTCATTGGTCGGAGGAAAAATAATACTCCACTAGGGAGCTGCGCCTTCTCACAGAGCTGCAGATATTCCTCTAAAATTCTAATTTATATGCTTTATTAATTATTATTATTTTATACTTTTAAACAAGATATTTTGATGCTCAAATTTAGAACTACATTACACACGTCCTTTACGGAGTTCCGTATGGAGTCCCGGACGCAACAACCCAAACCCAGTGTTATTAAATCATTGTGATCATTTTCAACCTGTCCTCATAATAATAAATAAAATATTAAAATAATAAAACAGCCTCCGGAGAAGGAAGGATCTTTCTCCACCAGGTCTCTGCCAGTCCGCGCATCTCCGCGCCGGCAACACGGGTCCACAGCTCAGCTGCCTGCGCACGTCCTCATCCGAGGCTACCAGGTCTATTCAATTAAATAATTTTAAATATTTTTTATAATTAAAAATAATAAGGTTATTAAATCATTGTGATCATTTTCAACCTGTCTTTCTGGCCGACGCTGTTGCGTACGTCACGCGCCATGATCACGCCCCCGTGATTCCGGAAAGCCGGCTTTGCGGCAACGCTGTCTAAAAGCACACACCGGGGCGGCAATTTGCCGTATTTGCTTGGTTCTGTGTAAAAAGGCAAAGCCGGCATATTCAAGGGCCGTCTTTGCGGCATTATTGCGGAATCCTCTGTGTAAAAGTACAGTACAGTACACACTTCAGATCACTTTTCTATTCAGTTCTCACTCATTCATCCTCTTTCTCATCTAGTATTACCAACGCTAAAACCACTACTATCAGGACAAGATTAACAACCCCCACCCCCTCCACCCTGACTGCTGATGACTTTACCACCTTCTTTGAAGAGAAGGTGGCGGCTATCAGCAGCCAATTCTCTCCACCCCCCTCTCTCATACCAAACCCTCCAGCACCTGACTCTCTTCACTCTGTCTCCCCCCTATCCGACGCTGACATATTCAACCTCCTCCTCTCCAGCTACCCTAGTACCTATCCCCTTGACTCTACCCCCTCTCACCTTCTGCAGGCCATTTTTCTCACCCTCATATCCTCACTCACACACATCATCAACACATCACTGATGACAGGAACATTCCCAGACACATTTAAGCAGGCTCGAGTAACTCCACTGCTCAAGAAACAATCACTAAACCCATCACAAGTAGAGAATTACAGACCTATCTCTCTTCTGCTGTATTTAAACAAACTAATCTCTTTCTCACACAGAATAACCTGTTGGATCTTGACCAGTCTGGCTTCAAAATCTGTCACTCCACTGAGACTGCCCTGCTGACGGTTGTGGACCCTCTGCGGCCAGCAAGAGCTGCCCGTAAGGTATCTGTTCTGATTTTGCTTGATTTATTTGCTGCCTTTGACACTGTTAACCATAATGTTCTCTTGTCCACTCTTTCTGATCTTGGTATTACAGGGACTGCGCAGAGATGGTTTGAGTCTTAGCTCCCGGGTAGATCCTACAGGGTGTCGTGGCAGGGAGAGGTGTCCAAGTCACACCAGGTAAAGACCGGTATCCCACAGGGATCTGTGCTTGGTCCTCTTCTCTTCTCACTGTACACCTCCTCACTGGGATCAGTCAACCGGCTGCATGGTTTCTCCTACCACTACTACGCTAATGACACCCAGCTCTACCTCTCCATTCCTCCTGGGGATATCTCTGTCTGGGTGAAGGAACGCCACCTCAAACTCAATCTCTCCAAGACAAAACCCCTCATCATCCTGGTAAGTCAAACCATTCAACACCACAAAAATGTTCAATTTGGCTTGCCATCTTTAATTACCATCCAAGTCTGCTAGAAATCTTGGGGTAGTGATTGACAACCAGCTAACTTTCTCTGATCAAATTTCCTCTGTCTCCCAATCCTGCAGATTCACTCTGTACAACATCAGGAAGATCAGACGGTACCTGTCGGAGCACTTGGCACAACTCCTTGTCCAGGCGCTTGTCATCTCACGACCAAACTACTGCAACACTCTAGTGGCTGGCCTACCAGCCTGATTCAGAATGCAGCAGCACGCCTAGTTTTCAACTAGCCAAAGCGTGCACATGTCACGCCTCTCTTCATCTCTCTCCACTGGCTCCCTGTAGCTGCCCGCATCAAGTTAAAATCCTTGATGCTGGCCTACTGGCATCACGTATATGGGGCCATATGCCCCAACCCACTCTCTGAGGTCTGCAAATGAGCGGCGGCTGTTGGTGCCTCCACTGGGTGGAATGAGTTCTCAATCCAGACTCTTCTCATGTGTGGTGCCCTAGTGGTGGAAGGAGTTCCCCAGCTCGTTACACTCTGCAGACACGCACAACCTTCAAGAAACACCTGAAACCCTGCTTTTTCAGGAACACCTGAATACCTGATCCTAGCTTAGCTATGACTAACTATTCTTGTTTCTGTTGGGGGTGACTAGCTTTAAGTTGTTGTCTGCAATGCACTAACAACACATGAGTCGTTGATGTTGAGACAGAGGTGACCTTTATCTATTTTTCTCTATCTGATGAGGAGAAAAACATAGTTAGCACGTTGGAGAGAGTGAATGAGAAGGAAAATAAGAAAGAGAGAAAGGAGATAGGGTTCAGAGAGAAAAGTTTGGGCAGAAGGACAAACATATCAATTCCCACAGGATTCGTTTACCATCTGACTTACCCAATAGTAGTGTTTTCTGTTTTTAGTTCTTTCTTCAAATTCACATCAGACATTATGATATTTTTGCAGCTCTCTAAAAACAGCTACTCCAAACTCCTCCCAGCCACCTCCTCCTAACCCAGAGTGTTTTCTGGTTCAAAGGCAGTTCTTCGACGCGATAAGGAAAAAACGATTTGTGAAGTGCAGGATTAAGGAGATCAGATGGTGGCTTCGATAAAGAGCTTGGTGGCCCACAGCTGGTCCACATCCAGACAGGGAAAGTCCAACTTCTCCTTCCACTACGTGTTTCTATTCACCTAATATTTCTATCCTTGCTGTCCTAAAACCTTGCTGCACTGTTCTTTCTTCTCTTTTGACCCTAACATACTATATTTATAGAAAATCAATAAAGATCAAGAAACATTCTCCATATTTTTGGAATGAAATTCTTTCTGTGTGAAAGATAACTGAGTTAGGATAAACATGCCTCGAATTGTCTCGCCAGTGTTCTAGTCCAACCATAAATGATACACATCAATAAGATTCTCTTGAAATAGCTGTTTCAGGTCATTGGAAGAGCACTTAATTATCATAATGAGGCAAAAAGAGCGGTCATTAGAGAAAAATCCACCGAGAGGTCAGGGCCATTACGGCAGTTCACCCACCGCCGCTCGACAGAAAGGAAAACAAACAGACAGGTCAAAAGTGTTTACTGAATGTGTTTAAGGCTCAACGCCAGACGCAACCGCTCTCTTGTTTTCTTCAATACGATCTCATAGCAATCGCCAAAACTATGACGTGTGCGTTCTGAGGAGGGTCCAGATGACACAAGGAGAGTTGAGATCAGATCGGCACCAACACCCCCAACCATAGAGCGTGGAATACAGTACTTCCTCCTGACTGTTCTCTGTATGGCTATGCAACCTGTATATCACCTTCTATAAACAGCATGACAATAAATGTTCTCTGTCGTCTTTTTGTCTAAATCTGAAGTACTTCCACACCTGAGAAATTGCATTCTTAGCAAATAAAATCCTCTGCCATAATCTAGCACTTCAAAAGTTTAGTTCAACAGGTTAAATGCCACTGATGTGCATGACCTATAGTCAAATGCACTGCAATAATTTGACTTAAACTTATATATAAAAAATCTAAATAGTTGTATTGACAGCATGGTGAAAGTATCACTGGTGTTGACCATAGGAACATCCACCATCTAATCCATTTCTCCCAGTTCCGATGGCTCTGTTGGTCTAAACAGGATGTCGGGCATTTTGCACGGCGTTCCAAATCCCCCCTTGAAGAATGTCGATGATATAAAGTCCAGTACCATTTAGGAGGGAAGGAGAATGGAGAGAGGAGAGGAGGGCGCAAAGAGCGGAGAAGAGAGGAGGAAGAAGAATGGGTAGGACAAGAGGAGATGAGACGCGACGACAGACGTAGTGAGGAAGAGGTGAGTGGAGGAGGACGAGAGAAGAATACATGAAGCAGAGGAAAGGAGAGAAGAGAGGAGAGGGAAAGAGAGGTGTGCAGAGAAGAGAAGAGGTGTGGAGAAAAGAGAGGAAAGGAGAGCAGATAATTCTGATAATTATGGGTTGTGTGAGACAACATCTGTTATGTCAGCCAGAGGACGATCCGACTCCAGCCCCGGGGCACGAAACACACACTGCAGATAGGCACACATACACACATAAACACCCCATGCGCACATTAAATACACACACAAATACACTATATACACAGACGGATATACACAAACAGATACACACAGGAATGCACACATGCATACACAGCACACACATTTATACACTCACACATGCACACACAAATGTGCATGCATTACAGCTTCCACAGCCATACACAATTGTATGCACGTCCATACACACACAGCACACAGCATAGGCACAGGTACACACATATATACACAAATGCGAACACCACACACACACACACACACACCATGTAAACCAACTGACGTACATGGACTGGTGGGCAATATACATCCTCATTCAATTCCACATTCTTGTCAGCCTTCTGCAGTGAGTAACCTGTAGTAGCATGGAGTATCAGTAGCCCCTCTATCTCCTGTGAATGTGACCGCTGTCTCAACAAAGCACTATAGATTTAGTTAAACCTGCCCTTCGTTGGACCTAGGCTTGATCTTCCTACCTGAACTTCTGTAGGGTTGGGTCTAATGTGCTGAAAACTGTGTAACACCTCTATTACCCTGTGTCAGGAATCTGCATCAAAGCATCCAAGACATGGTTCTGTCTCACCCTACAGCATAAAACTCCTATCCTCTGGACCGAAGACTCTTCGTTTCGTGGCATTAGTGATGGCTGTAATGGTCAAATTTCTAGTCATTGGGTTGGGCTACCCAGCTGGCATCAGCAGGGGTGTTGCAATTCCAAAATCAAATGAGCACAGGCTTTGCAATGCAGCTGATAAGTCTCTCCTTTAATAGCTCTTAAGCCTCTTGACACTCTGCTGTCCATAACTGATCGAACAGCTGTTCATATAGCAGCGTTTTCTCTCAGGCATGTATTCATTACGTCATGTAGAGGGCCAGCTGACTTTATAATACCCTTTCTAAACCTCTGGTAGTAGCTACAAAAGCCTAAAAAGGACTTCAGTTCCTTGACTGACTATTCGGCACTTTTCATTGTTTTACCGCAGATAATTTAGCAGGACCTGTATAGATGCCCACTGCAGATATCTCAAACTTCCAACTTTAGGACATTGTCGGAAACACTTTTCCGCCTTGATTTTAAAACCTATGTATTTCAGCCTCTGTAGACCCATCTTGGGCCAGGACAGGTCCTCAAAAGTTCTGGAATAGTCGAGAATATCCAGTTACACTAGCATTTAAAACAACAAGTTTGGCATCCCAAGTTAGTGGGAAGCTCTACATAGGTATGGCTAAACCCTATGTCTCACTCAATAAACCCTATGTCAGAAATTTGAATTGAATTCGGTGTTGTTGCTTTTAACTGCAGTTCAATACTGTTAGGAGTCAGTTGGCTGTTGGGAGTTTATACTCATCCCCCAAAGTAATCTTACTGGAACCCCACTTACTGGAATCTTCATTTCAACGTCACCACATTCACCTACAGCATACTCAAGAACTTTAGTAGTTAGAAGTATTCATGTTTGATCCCATAGATCTACTTCAGATTGCTAATTTATGTCAAATA
Organism: Cyttopsis rosea; assembly: GCA_900302355.1. Lineage (NCBI taxonomy): Eukaryota > Metazoa > Chordata > Actinopteri > Zeiformes > Parazenidae > Cyttopsis > Cyttopsis rosea. Next base: position 7,908 of record OMKR01096816.1, read on the forward strand.
AATGAATGTGTAATTTATGTTTGGCTTTCTCTCACCCTTCTACACCTAAAGCAAATGGGTGTTCCATCCTAAATAAAATCATGTCTAGCATTGCTTTGCTCCTAGCCCACCCTAAGGGTGTTATCTAAAGGGACAGATTGGGACAGTATTTTTGAGCTAGCAGAATACATCTTGTCTCTGATTCTTCTATAGGGTTTATTCTTAAGGGACCATATAATGGCATCCCCTTGGCCGTGAAGTAGAGTGGACTCAGGGATAGCTTTAACCTGCTTATCTACTGTAGATCTTCACAGAGTATCGTGTCTCTAATGCCCTTAATAAGCTGGTCTATACTGTATATTAGCTAGATCTGACTTTTTATTCTATTTTATCCTGCCTGATGAGGGTAAGGAGGGGAAGCATGGAAGGTCAGTCCTCTCCTATTCCTTGTTTGCAGCTTGGTTTGTAACGGTAGGACTCTCTGAGGAAAGGGAATATCTGGTCCGCCTGATAAGACTTATTATTGATTTGATTAAGACCAACAGGATCTTCTGGTCTGAGATGTCTGACTTAAGTTACACGTTCTACTTCTTCAAAAAAGTAACCGACAAAGTGACAAACCATCCTTGTTACATTGTGACCAGATCTGTTAAACTTGACTTAAAGTGGAAATTGATCGTTGCCATTGCTTCATTGTGTTTCTATGTCTGTCTATAACCATCGAATACGGTCGGTATCACTTTAAACCAGGGATTTATCATCAGTGTTTTTATAGCCACCTGGACTGCCCAATGGTGTATTCCATTGCAAAGAGAGATGTATCCCATAGTCATATGGCCAATAGTTGAAATTCTTACTGTAATTCTTTATATACAGCCCTTCCTAAAACGGCTATTGCCAGACTGCAGACCGTCCAGAACGCTGATGCCAGGGTTTTGACTTGGACTAGAAAAAAACACTACTCCTGTGCATTTAAAATTACATTGGCTCCCGGTTCCATTCAGAATAGATTTTAAAATTCTCTCTTCCGTCTACAGATCGCTAAACGGCTTAGCTCCCTCCTATCTTACCGACTGTCTAACACCTTACGTCCCCGCGGCACCCACTCAGGTCCTCTGAGGCCGGCCTTTTGACCGTACCAAAGACCAAAAAGAGAGTCGGTGAAGCCTCTTTCTCCTCCTACGCCCCTAAAGCCTGGAACGGCAGACCGCTGTCGATTCGCATGTCAGAATCATTTGACATTTTTAGAAAGGATCTAAAAACACATCTGTTTAATTTAACTTTTAAATAGGTACTAAGCAACTCAAGCAACTCAACCCCAGCTCCCACACTCTTTTAATTATCATGAATTGATTCTATTTCTATTCTTTTTGTAGTCTTTGGTCTAAAGTTTTGTGTGCTTTTATTGAGTATTCTTATTGATATGCTTAGATATGTTTCTGTGCAGCACTTTGAGACGCTTTTTGCATGAATGGTGCTATATAAATAAATAAACTGAAACGTAAGTTGTAAAGTTGTTACTGATCCTCAGCATCCATGCCAGGAAAGCCTCACCATCTTAATCCCTCTTCTATATTGGCACTGCAAGGTAGAACGTCTTTTTTTAATTTACACTCCTTATCCCTGTACAAACCTATCTGACAGCTTCAAATTGGTTTGTTTTTATAAACCTCAGCAGAAGGAGCTCCAAGTTTTCGTGGCAGCATGGGAGCTTGTTGTCTCTGCTTTCTAAACCTGCTCATCCACAGATACAGTAAGGGGCCGGAAGTCCTGGGTTACCAAGTATTGCAACACTGCCTGAAGTAGTCAGACTGCTGCTCTGCTGTTTATGTGGCGCGGTATAAAACGTGTTTCTCTGGATGCTAAGCATTCCAAAACCAATCTAAAGTTCAGCCCAAGTTAGCTGCTTCATGTAAACTGTGTATCTCTGAGATTCGGAACACCGAACCCTCTAGCAAGGTGGAACAGAGACAGAGAGTAAGAAGCTAGGAGCTCACAATGATTGCATGTATTAGATCATATATGTGTTATGTTATATTTTTTACTAACTTCTGTTATGGGAAGAATTGTTGAGTCTCATGCTTTGGCAGTGAAAATAGAACTTCTTTGTATTGAACTGAGGAAGAGTGTGTTTCATTGGGCACTTATTTATTTTTTACTAGCAGCAACTCTGTGTTATTACCGTAAGTATATGTGTGTGTGTGTGTGTATGTCTGTGTGTGTGAGACAGTGTGTACCCGTGCTCGTCTGTGTTTGTTTATGTGTGTGTGAGTTACAGACAGTGTATGTGTGTGTTTGTCTGTGTCTGTGTGCGTGTGTGTGTGTGTGTGTGTGTGTGTGTGTGCAGGGTCAGGTGGAGTTCAAACAACCTGAGGCTGTGAGGAAGTTCAGGATGGAACTGTTTGTGTTAAAGAGAGAGAGAGAGAGAGAGAGAGAGAGAGAGAGAGAGAGAGAGAGAGAGAGGCAGAAAGAGAGAGTGTGCCAGATAACAAGGTAAAGGGTAGAGCAATGAGGGCGAGAGAAGAGAGCGATGAACTAACTTACTGACTGACTTTCTGTCTAACTGACTGTCTGACTGTTTGACTGTCTGACTCACTGACTGACTGACTGACTGACTGTCTAACTGTCTGACTGACCGACTAACTTAGTGACTGACTCTTTGACTGACTGACTGTCTGACTGTCTGACTGACTTACTGACTGATGGACTGTCTGATGGACTGTCTGACTGTCTGACTGTCTGACTTACTGACTGATGGACTGTCTGACTGTCTGACTGTCTGACTGACTGTCTGACTGCCTGACTAACTTACTGACTGACTGACTAACTTACTGACTGACTAACTTACTGACTGACTGTCTGACTGACTGGCTGACTGGCTGTCTGACTGACTGTCTGACAGTCTGACTGACTGATTGACTGACTGACTGATTGACTGACTGACTAACTGCTGACTGACTGTCTGACTGTCGAACTGATTGACTGTCTAACTGACTGACTGACTGACTGTCTGACTGACTGTCTGACTGTCTAACTGACTGTCTGTCTGACTGACTGACTGTCTGACTGTCTATCTGACTGACTGTCTGACTGTCTGTCTGACAGACTGACTGTCTGACTGTCTATCTGACTGACTGTCTGGCTGACTGTCTAACTGACTGTCTAACTGACTGACTGACTGTCTGACTGTCTGACTGACTGTCTAACTGACTGACTGACTGTCTGACTGTCTGACTGTCTGTCTGACTGACTGACTGTCTGACTGTCTATCTGACTGACTGTCTGACTGACCGTCTAACTGACTGACTGTCTAACTGACTGACTGACTGACTGACTGTCTGACTGACTGTCTGACTGTCTGACTGTCTATCTGACTGACTGTCTGACTGACCGTCTAACTGACTGACTGTCTAACTGACTGACTGACTGACTGACTGTCTGACTGACTGTCTGACTGTCTGACTGTCTAACTGACTGTCTGTCTGACTGACTGACTGTCTATCTGACTGACTGTCTGACTGTCTGTCTGACTGTCTATCTGACTGACTGTCTGACTGACTGTCTGTCTGACTGTCTGACTGTCTGTCTGTCTGACTGACTGACTGTCTGACTGTCTATCTGACTGACTGTCTGACTGACCGTCTAACTGACTGACTGACTGTCTGAATGAC
>OMKR01096924.1:0-10349 GCA_900302355.1 Cyttopsis rosea
CCCGCCATTCAACAAAAAAAAGAGAAAGAAGACGAAGTATCGCGAGACGTTGCGAGGCAGACGTGTCTACTACCTGTACATCCGCAAACAAGGCAGCACGGCGATAGAAAATGTAAACCCGGGTTTGTTCCAAGTGTCAGACGTTGCCGGCCCTGACATGGACATCGCGCTGTACCTCATCGCGGCGGCGATCATCGTCCTACTGATTCTGTTCACCGTGAAAGTACGAAGGAAAACCGAAGAAGGTAAAAGAAAAAAAAGAAGACATTAGCATTAGCATTAGCCTAGTTTCAGTGGCCGGTGTGGAGCACCAGCTGCTGGTTTTAAAGCACCGCAGGCGAACCTCTTCCCGGATAGTTACTTAAATTCCTTCAAATTATTCATTCTTGGCGTTAAATTCATTATCTGCATTTAGTAAATGCAGATAATGAATTATCTGCATAAATACAGATAATGAAGTTGTAATGTACCGCGCGGATCTTTGTCGTGATTAACTGGCAGTGTTTTCTGCCGTAAAGTGGAACGGCACAATAACAGTTCCACGTAGTAATCCGTGATCCGTAGTGTTACCGCTGTAATAACGGCGAACTACCATCATCAGACTTTAAATAGGAGGAGTTGTAGATCTGCTCATTGTTGTGTTCCAGGGCTGCACGATATGGTTAAAAAAAATCATTGCGATTATTTTGACAGATATTACGATCGCGATATGATTCACGATTAGTGTGAATGATCGTTTTTGCATGAAACCGAAAAATCTACTAAAATCGTGATGATGGGCCATTTGCTGGCGTCTGGAGATCAAGATTTGCAGGCCAGCGCTCCATTTATAATGCTGTTGTGTCACATTTTACCTTCATCAAGTAATTGCAGCTTCTGCGATTTGGATATTGCACTCGGACGTATTACGATTTCAATAATATTTCGATTAATTGTTCAGCCCTAATGTGGTGGATTTGAGGATCTTACCGTTGAATCTAGTCTGCAGCTGAATTCACACTGAGATACATTAAAGACAATGTTCATGTAAAGCTGACAATCTGTACTTTATGCTCATGTTTATTATGGTGATTATTGGTGCCCATCTACAGACAATTAGCATTTAAAAAAGCTTACAGTCTTGAGAAAAAAATGTAATAGAATAAAAAGTAAAAATAAAATACAAATTATACACAAGTAGCTGAAAAATACAATCACTCACAATATTAAAAAAAATGTAGTCAAATATATAAAAATATACAAAATACACATTTCCAAGCGCAGTAGTGTGAAAGGCGGAGATCTAATAACTGTGCTCTCTTCCCTCCGTTTACAGCCGACACAGAGCCCAGGCAGGATGTTGTCCGAGCTGCAGGGCGGCCCCAGCAGCTGGCAGAGGAGCGGGGCGCTGGCATGCCGCGGCGCAGGAGGAATCTCAACACCCGGCTGGCGGCCCAAAGGCGGGCCCCCAGGGACGGATCCGATATCGGTGAGACCACGCGACGAGCTGGCATCTTATTTTGTGTGTAGCAGCCTGGCTTTTTGCGGAGAAACGTGTATTCATTCATCATCTTAGATCAGGGGTTTCACTTCCTTAGTCAATAAATCACGACCCAAACATAACAATGTTTAGTTACTTCACAAAATGAATAGTGCAGCAATCCACCATGCTTTTCCGCTGTTGGCATTAATGTGGAATGGTTGAGTGGAGAAAGTGACGATCTGACAAGATTCACTCTGATTTAATTTCACCTGCTAGCAACAGCTGTACAATGGTGGGACCTGTGGGTATTCTTGGTACACTGATTCAAAATTAAGGCACAACATCCGGAATTTGGCTACTTCAAAATGCAGTATGTAAAATTTATAGATTTTTGAAGAAGTGGACATTTACATATAAGCGTAAACTTTCACTTAGATTTAAAAAAAAACAGGAACTAGATGAATCTACATCATGCTACGTTATGAATTTCAGTATCAGAGCATTTTTCAAGTAGGAGTAGATGAACACGATATTGGATCCGATATCAATATTGTCTGTCTGTCCCTACAGACACTGTCCCAGACCTACCTAGTCAGGCTGAGATGGCTGTTTTAGTCAGAATAATCATGAGACTATTCAACTACGTCCAAAGAATTTGAATCTGATGCTGACTGGCACACTGAAATATTACGGAGAAAGTAATAATAATGTAATGAAGAAGTAAGGGTTCCCAGCCTCTCACGTTGTGTACAGTTCTGGTATATGCTGTCGTCTTTCCTTTGGTGTAAATTGGATAAATTCGATTTTTGTTTCAGAGGACGACCCCATGGAGGAAGCGGCTGCAGCCGAGGATGACCAGGAGGAGGAAGAGCAGCAGCAAGGCTACCAGGCCACAGGGAAAGTGGGCGCCAAAAAGCAGAGGAAGCTGGAGGAGAAACAGGCCAAAAGAGCCCAGAGAGAGGTGGGCATTGGAGGACTGCAGGTCTTTTCCAAATTGGCTTCACTGTCAAACTGAGGTTCAAATGGTTTCGGCTGATGTGTAAAGGGATGCTCCAGTTTTTGTGCCAATAGCAATAGGCTGCATGCTAACTGTGTTAGGTCAATGCATGGTCTTACTCCAGATAATCCTCAAGGTCGACCTGGAGGCCACGTCTATTAATCCAAAGAGTTTATTTAAGACTTCACTTAGACCTAGATTAGCTCTAATCTTCCTTCTGGAAATCAGATTTTTTTGTTAAACCAACACCAGGGCAAGTCTATTTTACAGTGACTGAGCAAGGCCATTTCGGTTACTCCAGATTAAGTGTGATTAGGCCTAATCTGTGTTTGCCAAACCGCCCCTTGGACATCTAAAAATGCAGACATTTTTAAAAATGAGATCTTTTTTGTTTTAAGAACAATTATTAACATATAACCATTTATCCATAATCCATCCATTTCCCTTGGCCTCCGCAGGCCGAGCTGGAGGAAAGGGAGGAGAGGAAGAGGATGCAGGAGCTGAGAGAGACGGAGCGACGCCGGGAGGAGGAGAAGGAGCGACTGCTGGAGCAGCAGCAGGTGGAGTGCAACACACACACACACTTTCTAACTGGTTCTCGCTTATTCATACTAATACATGGAGCAATATATTTTAGTGGAATACATCATCAAACTACGAGAATACTATGTTTTTGATACCACATTCCGATGCTTTAATGCTGCATTTTTAATTTAAAACTGTGGATTAATTTAGCTGAACCTGTCGGGAATTACATTAATAGAATCAAGAATCAACTCGACAGGACAGGAAGTGTTCTGCACGTTTTTAGTCGGGGTCCTTATGTTGGAGGAGACCCAATGCGAACACGGGGAGAACGTGCAAACTATAGTGTTAACCACTGAGCCACCGTGCCGCTAATACTAATGAATCAACATGAAAACTGTTCCTAAATCAGTCAAAGTTAAACAAAACCTATTAGTATTGTCATCCATTCACAGTATGATCCATGAATATAAAAATCTATGTATTAAACTTTGTCAAAAAAGCAAACAGTCCTGTCTGTCCTATTAAGAACCCCAGAACTTGCACCCAGACCACTCGTTTTTTCTACACGATCGCCCAACATGCTCTTCTCTCATTTTGGAGGATGCCATTTCTGATCCCCAACTTCGCTGTCTTCCCTACAGGAGGAAGAGGAGCGCCTCGCCAGGCAGGAGCAGGAGAAGCGTGAGGAAGAGGAGTACCTGCGTCTCAAAGCGTCCTTCGTTGTGGAGGAGCAGGGAGAGTCAGAGCAGCTCACGGAGGACCAGGTAACGTGTTGAAAAGCCAGCGTGATAGTTTTATTTGATGGCATTATGTTCCGTTGTCAGGGTTTTTGCCAGTTGCTTGACGTGCTTGAATTTTGTCTTTCTTTTTTACTTAATTAATCCAGTATGGTTGGAAATAGACGTATAATAATAGTAGATGACAGTGAGATTAAGATTATATTATATTTTAATTAATAAAGATCACATTGAAAATATTTGTTCTTGAAAGAAAAAAGTCCTTGAAAATGAAAAAATAGTGCTTCTATCTGTATGTCTTTCATTATCTATCTATCTTATCTTAGTTCATCATTGAGGTTTAATTCATGGTTTTGTGTTTCCCCTTTCAGTCACGCAACCTCTTGCAGGAATTCATCCAGTACATTCAGGTAAGATTAGACAGAGAAACAAAACACATGGACATATTCCACTCTGTATTATTTATTTATTTATTTATTTATTTATTTATTTATTTATTCATTCATTCATTCATTCATTCATTCATTTTTAACAAAAAGCTTAACACTGTGTTGTGCTCGGCTCTGCAGGACTCCAAGGTGGTTCTGCTGGAGGACCTGGCCTCGCACTTTGGGATGCGAACCCAGGACGCCATCTCCAGGCTCCAGGACCTGCTCGCAGAAGGCTCTCTCACAGGCACGTTTGACTTTCCAACTTGTTTTCCACTTTAGTATTTTTTAGCAAATCCTTTGTATCTTAAAGGGAAATTCCACAGCAAAGTAGCATTAGGCCTTGTCCACACAGTATATGGATATTTCTGAAACTGTTTTTTCCCCCCAAAACGATTTAAAACGCTCCCACACTATTCCTAAAGCTGGAGAGACTTTTTAACTTTTAATGGAAACATAAGAACACGACGGTTGTCACTTGTAGGTTCCTGATGCAAGTTGAGGTCCTGACGTCAGTGTTTTCGAGAAACTCCGTTTTACTTCCACACGACAACGCGGGAGTTTTGAAAAATCTCCACCCTGGAAGGTCTTTTCCAAACGCTTTGTTTCCACTTCCTAAAATGCTGTTTTGGTGTAGAGAGAAAATACTATGTTTTCCAAAATATCCGTACACGGGTGGACGAGGCCTTAAAGGTGCTCTGGGTGTTTTTGGTTTTGTTTTTGATATTTTTCTTGACACTTGGCATGTCCTGCTGCAATGCATTGATTCTGCAGTCACAGCCGTACATTGTTGACAAATATCTGTTCAAATTTTCTTTTACAAGCATGCAACTGACAGTTTTGTGCAATATTTTCACCAAATGTAATTAATCTCCAATGCAATCGTTACAAACCAGTGGATATATATACACTGCTCAAAAACATTAAGGGAACACTTAAATCACACACATTATTATTCAAGTTGAAAAGCTTTACTGATGTACATTGTATAATTTGTTGAGAACAAAATGACGTAACAACGGTCAATGGAAACCAAAACCATCAACCTGGATTCAAAATCACACCAAATATCAAAGTAAAAAATTTAAATCGCAGGTTGATCCAACTTGCGTGAATTTTATTGCAGCAACTCATAATGTGACTCAGTGGTGTGTATGGCCCCCGTGTGCCTGTATGCACTCCCGACAACGTCTGGGCATGCTCCTGATGAGTCGGCGGATGGTGTCCTGGGGGATCCCCTGCCAGACCTGGATCAGGGCATCAGTGAGCTCCTGGACAGTCTGTGGCGGTACTTGGCGGCGTCAGATGCACAGATACATAACGTCCCATAGGTGCTCAATTGGATGTAGGTCAGGCGAACGAGAGGGCCGGTCAATGGCATTGATGCCTTCGTCATCCAGGAACCGCCTACACACTCTGGCCACATGAGGCCGGGCATTGTCCTGCACCAGGAGGAACCCAGGGCCCACTGCACCAGCGTAAGGTCTGACAATCGCTCTGAGGATTTCATCCCGGTACCTAACAGCAGTCAACCGTTGGCTATGACATGGAGGTCTGTGCGACCCTCCAAGGATATGCCTCCCCACACCATCACTGACCCACCGACAAACCGGTCATGCCGGATGATGTTATAGGCAGCATAACGTTCACCACGGCGTCTCCAGACTCTTTCACGCCTGTCACATGTGCTCAGTGTGAACCTGCTCTCATCTGTGAAGAGAACGGGGCACCAATGGCGGACCTGCCAATTCTGGTGTTCTCTGGCGAATGCCAATCGAGCTGCACGGTGCTGGGCTGTGAGCACCGGTCCCACTAGAGGACATCGGGCTCTCATGCCACCTTCATGGAGTCTCTTTCTAACAGTTTGGTCAGAAACATGCACACCAGTAGCCTGCCGGGGGTCATTTTGTAGGGCTCTGGCAGTGCTCGTCCTGTTCCTCCTCGCACAAAGGAGCAGATACCCGTCCCGCTGCTGGGTTGATGCCCTTCTATGACCCTGTCCAGCTCTCCTCGTGTAACGGCCGGACTCCTGGTATCTCGTCCATGCTCTTGAGACACGGCAAACCTTCTTGCGACCGCACGTGTTGATGTGCCATCCTGGAGGAGCTACATATGCAACCTGATTGGGCTGCAAGTACTGACTCATGCTAGCAGTAGTGACAAGGACACTAGCAGAACACAAAACTAGAGAAGAATCAGTCAGGAAGGATAAGGAGAGAGCAATTGTCTGTGACCACCACATGCAAAACCATTCCTTTTTTGGGGGTTGTCTTGCTGTTGCCTCTCCATTGCACCTGCTGTCAATTTCATTTGCACCAAAGCAGGTGAAATTGATTCACAATCACTTGTGCTTCCTAAATGGACAGATTGATATCCCTGCAGTTTAACTGACTTGGTGTTATACTGTGACGATTAAGTGTTCCCTTCATTTTTTTGAGCAATGTATATGTCTGTGTCTGTCTTGTCGACTTCGCAAAGACAAAGGAATCTCTCAGTACCTCTTTCTGTTGTGACTCATTTCTACTCCCTTTCCCTTTCTCTCTCCCTCCCTCCCTTCCTTTCCCTCTCTCCCTCCAGGTGTGATTGATGACCGGGGGAAGTTCATCTCCATCACTCCAGATGAGCTGGAGGCGGTTGCCAGGTACATGAGGCAGCGAGGCAGAGTGTCCATCTCCGAACTGGCCCGGGCCAGCAACTCCCTGATCAACCTGACGCCAGAGACACGCAGCACTGCCTGACCACAAGCCCAAGGGTGACTTTACCAGAAATAAAAATAAAAAATACTGACTTTTTATTTATTTTATTTTATTTTTAAAGAGGCTCACATTAAGAAGCAAACTGTCAAAAAGAAAACGTCTAATCATGCGTACCTTCAGCAGTAGTAAATAGTAATGGCAGTTTGGATAAGCCGAATAGTCTGATGACTGTGGGAATGTATAAATACAATATGTTTGCATTTTTAATTTAATACATTCTACTTTCAAAAGCAAGGCATGGTTTTGTATTGTTTGTGTGTGTGAGTGAGTGAGTGAGTGCAGTCATTTAACAGGATAATTATCCAAATAAAGAAGTGTTTTTGAAATAACCAATAATATAGGCACATGTAAGATTAAAATATTCTTGGTTATGTACCACACACACCATCATGTAAGTACTACCTTAACATCCTCAGTAGCCGTAATGCTAGGTAGTTCAAAGGTTAGACGGACTGTATGTGTCTATAGTGTATTTGTGAACATGAATCTGCCTCAATAAATACATAAACAAATATAACCATAAGTAAATCAATAAATACATCAATGACTTATTGGATAATTAATTCTGCATTATTATTATTATTATTTAATGATTTATTGGCTAATTTTCGTATATACTGTATTCATGGATTTAGCGAAAGATTTATTTATTAAGATGTCACTCTTGGAGGTAATAGTTGAAATAGGTAACACTACAGGGATACGTTTGGAAATGCACAGATCCTTTAAATTTGAAGAACAAACAAGAGAAAACGTAGGATAAGTAGTGATTAGATGTGAGAGGCCAGCCAACAGCGGCCTGGTGTCTTGGTCTCATCTTTTCCAAACGCTCATGCATGAGCACCTCGCGGTTGTTGTGAAGGTGCGTGAGGTGCGCTCCCAGGGAAGGACATCATGGTGCAGCAGAGGATGGACCTGGTCTCATCATCAGGAAGTGCATCTGTGCCTGACCCTCCTGCAGACATCTTGAAGGGCCAGTCGAGACGGTGTGAACAGAGGCTTGTTTTTGATTACAACCCAACCTAACCAATCCAAATATTGTGAATTCATTATTTTTTTAATGTCTTGACCATTTGGCGATAAGGTGGATATAAGATTATTATATCATTATGATAACATCATTCTACGAGACTAAATATTGTCTGGGTATTTATTAGAATATCGTGATGTAGTTAGATGTTGCCTTCAGGGCTGCATTGCAGTAAAGTAATGCAGTTTTCTGAAGTCCATAGACTGTTCTAGATCTAGATCATATAATCGATGCCTCTACCTGCTTGGTCATAACATCCACATTAATAATGATTCTTTCTCAATTAACCGTCATCTCCAAAATATCGCCCGATTATCAATATTGAGGTATTTGCCGCTGACGAATACGTCAATATCGATAATCGGGCGATATCTTCGCAATATCGTTGAATCGGGACGAATCGTCAGTGGGGTGACCTCGCCCGGCCCTGCCTAAACATGGGGTTATTACAGAAATATGAGCTGCCTACAACAACAAGGTCAAAACCTGCGTTTGTTCTTGTTCACACGTGTGGCTACAATGCTCTGAGTAGCCGTTGCAGTACCGCAAAGTACCACTAGGGGCAACACCCTGAGAAAACACGGGTCTAAAATATACTCCTTTTGTGGAGGCGAGCATCAACAGTCAAGTGTCAGGAAATTTATTCCGTTTCATGTACGTTTATTTAATCACTGGTTTAATTTGGTGGTCTTTAATATGTGGATATATATTACATTGTACATACACACTTCCGCCGGCAGATGGCGCAAAACCCGGCGCTTGTGTCGTTTCCTGCCGCAACCCGAAAGTCGGGGTCGTGCTAAAAAGCGATCGTCCGTCAAAAACCGACTGCCAAAAAGTGATCGCTGCTCCTACCTTGTGACCGAAAGGTTGTTTCTGAGTCAAAACGACGTGGTTTCGCTCATTTGACAGATTGTAGCACCCAGCGGGTGGTGAGCACTTTTTAGCGGGTGGTCACTTTTTGGCGCGACACCTCCGGCAACACGGCATCCACACTTGTGTTCCCGCAGAAGGAGACACGGAGAAACTAATGGATATAAACCGCGAGAAAAAGGTAAATGTGTGTGTGCGTGTGCGTGTACAGATGGGGTTTGTATTGTGTGGTTTGCTGGAAACACCACAGCTGGTGAGCGAGTAACACGTGGTTGTTGTTGCCTTTGTTTTGGTATTTAGCATTTTGTTCGTGTTTGTTCAATGTATTAAATTTGTTTTAATAGTATATATACAATATGTACAATTCAATTCCACAACCTCCCCCAAAACACACGTGTTAAACCATTCCCCACTATAATGAAGGCAATGGGTTGTTTATACTTGAGTCTGTCCACCAGATGTCGCCAGATTCAATTCATCTATTTAACCGGTTGCAGCTTTTACTCCTTTCCTCATACATGCATCTATATAGCCTGGCATCGCCAGACCAATTCGCAAGTGCGTACTGGTCTTGAATCTCTCCGTTAATTTTCCATTTCCAAGGGGCGTTAGCAAAGGGGGCAGACCAAAATGTCTCTGGACGCAATTGGCCCGACTATAAGGGTGGAAATCTGTCTGAATGGGAGGGTGGCCAGACCAATCTGCCAGAGCAAATTAATCATGAGCTCGCAGATTGGTCCGGTTCCCAAGCTAGCATACATACTGTACATAGGAATGTTTAAAAAAACCCCTGGGGGTGGGAGTGAGTGATGCGTTGCATGTTGGGACGGGGGCGACATGATAAGAGCGGTTTATGTACGATGGTAACCTGCTTACCTTTTGTTTTGTTTGGCTAAAATGTTAAAACGTCGCCATGGCAGATCAGTGCTGCTGCATCAAGAGACTTGTAACTTTTAAACTCACGCAAAGTGTCTGCACTCCACTCGTCCAAAAACGAGATAGTTTACAGTGTCCGGGTGTGTGAGTGGAGGTTGTGCACCTGGGTCTGTCATATGGATCTCTGTTGTTTATCGTGCTTAGTTTGTCCAAATACCATACCACTGAGATCCAATTTCTCCCGGTAGGGTCCCTTTTCTTTCTCTGTTCCCTTCTCCTTTTCTTCCCTTCTCTGTCCGATTTGACCGATTTCACAAACATTGTAGCCAAACAAAACAAAAAGTAAGCAGGTAACCATCGTAGGTAAACAGGTTAAGAGCTCTTATCGTGGCGTCCCCGTCCCAACATGCAACGCGGCGTGACATACCTTCACATTCTCTACAGTGGTGAGACGATAATAACTTTTTATCTCCTCACTTCATTCATCTTTTCTCTTTCAGGACAAAAGCCACGACGGCTTTGTCCGAGTCAGAGTCAGGGACTTGGAGAGATTGACCACCGAGGTCATGCAACTGAGAGAGTTTTTGCCCAAAGTTGTGCACGGCCTTGTCGAAACGCTCCACAAATCCTACACCGTGGAGAAAAGTAACACCCCCCCCCCC
>OMKR01096963.1:6329-22865 GCA_900302355.1 Cyttopsis rosea
GCTGTAAAAGACTCATTGCAAGTTATCGCAAACGCTTGATTGCAGTTGTTGCTGCTAAGGGTGGCCCAACCAGTTATTAGGTTTAGGGGGCAATCACTTTTTCACAGGGCCATGTAGATTTGGATTTTTTTTCTCCCTTAATAATAAAATCCTTCATTTAAAAACTGCATTTTGTGTTTACTTGTGTTGTCTTTGACCAATATTTAAATTTGTTTGATGATCTGAAACATTTAAGTGTGACAAACATGCAAAAAAATAAGAAATCAGGATGGGGGCAAACACTTTTTCACACCACTGTAGTATGTGTGATGGACATTGGAGAGGAAGGAAAATACTCTTTTGTCGTTATATTTATATCTCTAAATATCTGAAACACCATTCTGAGCGATTAAATCATAGACAACTTTAGCAGACTTAGACCCTGTTTATACTTGGCATTAACATGCATGTTTGGTGATCCGATAGAAGAAGAAGAAGAAGAACGATTTATTGATCACACATTTACCACACACATACGGAGGGTGACACATACACACACACACACATGCAGTAGTGGCGAACGATGAGATACAGTCTCTGCTTTTATCCCATCCTGGCCGTCCTTCCTCCAAGGGCAGCCAGGAGCAGTGGGCAGCCCTCACTTTGTCGGCGCGGTGTTAACCACTGAGCCACCGTGCCATAGATAGTAATCGGATATCTCTAAAGTCAGGTGTAAACGCACCCTACCGCATCCTCAATGCAGTTTGAGATCCGATAGCTCAGACCACATTCAGAGGTGGTTTGGCTCGCATATATCGGCATTTGTTTGCCAATGTAAACGTAAATGCGACCTGGGCCACATTGAGGACCACCTACTCAGCTGACGTCCTACGGACAGGGACTCATTTGCGTGCTCTGGTCGTGAAATTCCATCGTTCTCCCAGTTACAGAAGTGCAGGCTTTATTAATTACAAGTAAAGTATTTACACAAAAATCCAGTTTTTACTAAATTAAGTCCCATAGCAGCAGAAAGCAAAAGGGAGATGTGTGTGATGCGCTGCACAGGACACAAAAGTTTTTAGTTTCATTCATTCCATTACGCAGTAATCGGGTCCCTTAACTCAGTTGTGTTTAAAAATGTTGTTTTATACTAGTAGGAAACTAACCGAAAGAAAGACATCTAACCGCTATAGAAAAAACTCCACTCCAATTATCTGAGTTATGTTCACGTATAAATTAACTAAATAAAACTAAATACATTTGTTCAGCCTGAATCCTGCTCTGCGTACAGTACACACTGCGCCAAAATTTCAGTCTGTATTGTTTTGATTTTACCCGGCGCGCCAAGGTCTTCGCATTTGGTCTTTGCAAACTAAAATGATGTACGTATTTATTTGCATATAGAGCGGGTAACTTGAGATCTGATCTCTCGAGACGCATGTGGAGACGCATTTGAATGCCAAGTGTAAACAGACAATTTTTGATAAATAGTACATAGTTGTGTCGATGTGTGTATATCTGCGCGTGCATGTCCATATATGCGACAGAAAAAACATTTATAATATAAAAGGCAGCAGTAACATGAGAATTAAAAATAACGGACTGTCTGACGTAAGTTTTCTGTGAATTTAGTTTTACACATGGAACGTTTGGCTTCTGGCAGGCTATTTGCAAGAAAAGAGGAAACTTCTACAGGCGAAAGAAAAGTCAATTTCTGTCCATTCTTGTCAGTGACTTGGAGCTTGGTAGGGAAGAACATCCTATACACAAACCTGGCATTTCTCAGCTGCGACTTGACCGTGAAGTATCCTGCTCTTTTCTTGGAGATTTCAGCGCTGTAGTTAGTGTAGATATATTACATCGGTACCACGGAATGAGAGAGATCCGGTCTCCCTCGCCAGTCTTAGGATATGCTCCTTGGTGTGGTAATGGTGGAGCCGTGCGATAAATGGGTGCGGAGGGCATCCTGTTTCCTTCTTGGAATGGCAATTCTATGAGCCCTGTCGACAACTAGAGGAGTGGGAAAAGCCTCTGTACCAAACATTTCCTTCAGGAACACCTCCATGAAGGAGGTTGGTTGCGAGCCCTCAACTTTCTCAGGTAAACCTGTTATACGGATGTTGTTGTACCTCGATCTATTTTCTAGATCGCCCTTCTTAAGTCTAGCCTCATTTTCCTTGGACAGGGCAAAACAGGTGGATTCCAGGGCTAGCCGTCTGGTCTCCATATCATTGAGAGATGTTACCACTTCTTGAATTGTTTGTTCCAGCAGGTCGATGGTCGCTCGGTCAGCGGTAATGGACCATTACCGCTGACCGAGCGACCATGACTTCAGCAGTTTTTCCATGTGCATGCTGTACATTTTGGCGAGCTTGCGTTCCGTCATCTTGACAATTATCGTTAGACTGCTCCACTGCCAGCTGGCTTTGTTTTTTAGTGGATCTTCCACTGTTAATGTTAATAAGTTAATAAGCCTTTAGCATGCGTTTGCACAAGTTAACTGTGGTGATAAAGTGTGTATTATTCAGTTTTAGACAGGATTTAAATAGAGCTCTACCGGTTTTGTCTGTCTGTTTTTTCGTATTTAAATACACCAAAGCCACTGCCAACCCCTCTCGCTGTCGCATTTGTGCTTCTTTCACCACCGCCATTGTTCAGTTTTTTCTGGCAGCTTTGGAAATAGGTGCCATGGAATCACTCTGCGCCCCCTAGTGGCATGGAATGACATATAAAGAAGTAAACAGAGTTCTTATTGACTATTATGACAACGGGGACATGTTCTGGGACATGTTGTCCAGTGGTTCTTATGTCTTTTTAAGTATGCCTCCACCTTAAGAATGGATCCCTGTCTAGGTCCATTGGGCGTCATTCAAGGACATCCGCACCAATTTGTTCACAGAACATAATTACAAATGTTAAGTTTAAGATAGCAGCATTGAATAAATTTTTCTCATCTGGATTTGTTTTTTAATGCGAGAATGTACCTGTTGTCGGAAAAGGAATTATTCTTAAGTGACTTCTACTCAGAATGTCTTATTCTTTATGAAAAACCAATCACAGCAGTGGCAAACTTCATATTGACAGCCTCATGGCCTAATAAGCCAGATGACTGAATAAACCACTGATGATAACAAAACTTGTTCAAAGTGATGATATATGATATAAAGATCCAAGAGTGCACTGTCAAAACTGATAGCGTTCATTGGAACATTAGGCTAAATGTGTCACTGGTTTGTCCTGACCATCTTGCCTGTCTCTGTGTCGGAGAGCCCCTGGAAAAGCCACTCTGGTGGCGGGTGGCAGGCGGAACTGCCACAGGCTTATTTGCACAGAATCCTTAAAGCTAGTTTTTGGCGGCACCTATGGCGGTAATTGAATTGCAGGTGTGTTTTTGGACTACACTTCCCAAATTGTGTCGCCTGGGTGACGTCAGTCAGTTGGTTTGCTGGTGGTTTGGTTTTGCTTTGCTTTTTTGACTGTTTGCCTTCATCTGAATGTCAAATGTTTCAATTTCTTTGGTTTTGCACTTGTTTTTGAAGTCATGGATCAGTAGTCATGGATCTTTTCTGTGTTTGTTCGGCCATAGTAAACATTTACTCGCAGCACAAGTAAGAGACCCGAGACTGGAAAACAAGAGTACGCCACTTCACGTTAGCTCCGCCTACCCTCTCTGGTAGAAAATGCCCAGAGACCCAGGTTTTTATAACTCAGAATACTGAAAATGCAAGGGCTTTCATCAGTGGGCCATAGGATCAATCACCTTTGTGTTACCTGATTCGGCGTGACTTAACAGGCATTTATTTAAATGAAAATCTTCGAGATTGTAGCTCTTAGTACATGCCTCCAGTTTATAACATTTTTGGCTTCATACCATTTGTAAACCCAGCCCTGGCCATTACAATATTGGTTCCCTTCATCTATAACTGTTCATTGCACAACCTCACTAAACGCTTTACTATTAAGAAACATACCACTCTGCTGCAGCTCCTCACTGTGCTTTTTCCAATGTGCAAACATTTAAGCCTTGACAAAACATGTTAAATCTCCTTTTTAAGAACAGGAGGCTCACAATATAGTCACACTAAGTTGCGCTGCTTCCTTTTTTTCCCCCCCAAGAGTGAAGGTGATCTACTGTAGCCAGTTACACTTTGGATGTACTGTGGCAATTGCAAAAACTAGCTCTAAGCATTCAGTGAGGTTGTGCTATGAGGGTACCAACATTTTAATTAAGGCCTCGGTTGAAAATGTCCTTCCAGAAGCGGACACAAGGCAAGCATGGTCTATACAGAATTAACCACAGGCAAGAAGTTTTACATTGAGGGCTGCATTTATTGTGGCTATTAATTTTAACAGTTTCAATATGATGAAGGTCACACAGAGATATCACTAGTACATTAGCTTTGTGATGCACGATGGAACGTGGTGGACCATGGTCATATTATCTTCCAAGAAGGATAGAAGATTCTATTCCAATTCAGTATTCTTTTATTTCTGCAAACTTCTACAAATCTTAAATCTCTTGTACACACAATTGCATTCTTGGTATTCAATTTGTATTGTGCCATTTGGATGTCAGTCTTAGTTTCAGTCCTGTTGGTCTGGACTTGGACTCGTCATCTGAAATGTTTGGCCTTGGCCCCCTTGGTCTTAACTTACACACACCTTGGGTGGTTTTGACTTCAACGCTGTTCATAGCCTAATTGAGTGAGTGAGTGTGTGTGTGTGTTGGGAAAGACACATAGCCTGGCAGTGGCAGCCAGACGCAGCCAGGAATGCCATAGTAAATGTCATTGCAGCTTTTTTAGCAACAAACACACGCAAATCCTAATGTCATTTACCCAAACCTTCAGGGGGAATTTGGAGCTTCTATCCAGAGGCTTTGGCCCTCTCTCTCATTCTGTCAGCTAGCAGCATCAGAACATCATTGTCCTGGCCTGTTTTGTGCATTTACAACGCAGATTATGTTAGTATATGCATTGCGATTCCTTCTTTAAAATACTGCACATATCTATAAAGGTACACAGCCAGAAGGAAAATCTCATATTTTTAGCTATGGCAAGTATAACATGTTAATTCTGGTTCATAAACAAAATGATAAAACCATATTAATTGTGCTTTCATCACTTTGATCACAACTATTGATAAAATCCTGGCAATCTTATTAGAAATAGGCAACCAATCCATCAATTACAAGGTTCCTCTAGCATTCTAAAGGATTAAACACATGAATAGCCTCAAATTACAGCAGTTAGAAAAATATAGCCAATTAATCCCACATACAGTAATGTGCTATGGATTTTGAAACTTCATTGTTACGACGGAGTTGCCGTTATTTTGTGCATTACATCCGTAACTTAATACTTTCACTACGACCAATTGCATTTTGAAAGTCATCCTCTCGGTTGCACCCATGGATGCATGGCATTAGTGCAGCTCCAGTTCCTCAGCAGCTGAAGCACACTACGTTTAGATCAGTGGTGACTTGCCGGAAGGAAGGCTCTCTGGGAAGAAGATCATTTGAGGAGAGGCCAAGTGTTTTTGTCATCCATTTTGTTAACACAACATTAAGAATTTCCCAAGTCAAGGAGATTTCAGTTTAAACAAATCTCCCCGATCCACCCATCCATTAATTTGTGGTTTCATCTAATTTTACTCAAAGTAACGAGTGAATGTTTGCTGTACTCAACTCAAGCTGTTTAGACATTTTTTACTTATACTCAAGTTATTATATTTCTATGAATGTCTTCATAAGTAAGTGTTATCTTATCTTAAAGTAACAATAGTTTTCCTTCGTATTGTTTTGATACTCCCAACTCTCTGAAACAAAAATTTGGTGGCCCAATGTGCAAGTGCAAGGAAGCAAGTCTTTCAAATGAGACTTAAGAGCATTGCTTATCTGACTAACATGGTAGCATTTCCAGCTCCATTTGCTCCTCTTGTAGCAAAGAGCTACTTTGACATTACAGCATGTGCATTTGTATTTAAGGGAACAACGACGGACATTCTGAACAGCAGCTACTTACAAGGTGTGCAGCTATGAGGTAACATCATCAACCTACACAATATACTATACGAACAGTGTCAGATTTTCGTGGATGGTCTTGTTTTCTTATGTTGGTTATATACAGTAGTAGCATTAAGAATGGACACTACGTCAAATTACTTTAATCGTTTATAGTAGCAGACAAAGCGACAAGTATATTTATTGTTAGTAGTCAAACCAACAGAGCGTCACAGTCTTCATCAGTAAAGCCTTCGATGAGAACCCTCAACATTGGTTAAGTCAGTTTCCTTTGCAATGTTAAGGATAAAGATGCAAGGAGTTTAGGGGTTGGAGAGATCTGTTCAGGTTGGGATACTGATAGGTAAATGATGGAAAACTTCTATCTCAAACTTAGAGTGGCAGTCGTAGTCATCTAGTGATTGGAGGATTGCCAGGTCGATCCACGGCTCCTCCTGTTAGCATGCTTAAGTGTCCTTGAGCAAGACACTTAACCCCTAACTGCTCCCGATGAGCCTTGCATGGCCACCTATATCGATGTATGAATACGTCACTTTGGACAAAAGCGTCAGCTAAATGACGTAATGTCTAACTACCATTTTTCTTTTCCCAAATGAACCTTGTGACTGTCACATATACAGTAATTGCGCATCTGGTAATTACATCACTGACATATCATTTACAATTAACTTGGATTTATTAATAAGAAATTAAGCAGCAAGAACAACGTTAAATTTTTTTGCATGTTTGGATTGTGGATACCCTTTTGGAAAAAGGAACTTACAACCAGATTAGATGTATTACGTAAATGCGACACATTGAGTTTTACACTGTCGGGTTCAAACGTAGTAGTAGCTCTACTCATTTGAACCAAGTGAAAGATGAATATCTTTTTTTTCTCCCTTACCCATCCCCCATCCCAAGTCCCATCATTCATTCTTAAATACAGACATGCGCACACACAAACACACACACACACATATATTCTCTCTCTCTCTCCCTTTGCCACTCTCTTGCTTTCTTTATCTCTCTCTTTCCTCATCCTCTTTCTGGCTACAGGGAGACAGCTTTGCTATAACTGCTGAAACCAGAGAGAGAGAGAGTTTTGTGCCACTTCAGTCAAACAGGAGTGGAGGGAATGTGATGATAGGAGAGGGAATGTAACTAATCAGCAGTGGGGGTTTGTCACAAGGCCTGACTTGGACTGGAATCCAGTGCTCGGTGAGCCGCACTGGACTACACAATGCAGCCTGACACTGGCTTACTCCCTGCTGGCTGAGGAATAAATGACATGACAAAAAGAAACACACAAGCTGCAACTGACAAGTGGGAATCTGTTTGAGTACTATACAGATATGTGTGTGTCTGTGTGTGTGATAAAATGTTACCAGATAACAAAACACAACATGCAAATGAGCAGTTGTTTGGTTAATGATGTGGGTTTAACCAAAGAAATAAAATTGCTGCAAAGTAAGTTTTTCAGTTGTTGTCTACAGCCCAGTTGATGGTGCAGTCCTGTTTGGATAGTGAAGTTCACTCCACTCCTCACTGTGGAGGTGGAGGCATTCTATCTGTTTTCCTTTCCTTTTTGTACTGTATACTTCGTTTATGTATCTGTTGTATTGACACAAACTGGTTGATTGGATGAATGATAAAGTGCATACACATACCTATTTAGAACATCTTAATACAGTTGGTAACAGGGCAGGATTGAGAACAACGATAGAGAACAAATCATTAAAATGACTCAGTTACTCTGGCAGTGAGTGAATCTTCGACTCATAAATTTTGCAATTCTTGTGAGAATTCCATTCACAACTCAGAGCCAAACCGACTCTCCAACTCTTGTTCATCGTTCACCGGAAGTCCTCCCTTGCTCACTGTGCATTACACCAACTGAATCAACAACTCTATTTACTGAGTCGCTTCTGAGTCAAACTATCATCACTATTAGATGCTACTTGTTTCGCATTGCAATAATAAACCAAACATGGCTCTCTTTTTACTTTTATTTTCATATTCGATGGTGATTGGTTTAGCCTAGAATGAAAATGTACATGTTTGTTCTCCCAGGACAACCTAATGATAGATCTGGCTCTGCTTGGTAAAAATAACTTTTACAAAGTAGTAGGCCTACTCAAATAAGTAGACTTTTAAGTTACACTCATATTTTTTTAACAGTTTAATTTAGCAATTGTCATGGTAATCGGGAGGGGTTTTTGGAGAGCTCTTTTTAGGGATCCATCTTGTTTAGTTGGAAGTCTCCCCATTCACCATATTTTGAGTAATGTGTGCATGTCATATCATGTATGATACACTGAGAAAGCAGAAAAGGGAATCAGCTCTCAAGGAGTTTGAAAAGATAAATTAATTAAGTTGAGCCAGTTGATTGCAGATAATTGTGCTCTTTCATCAAAGTGTACTCCACTTCCTGTATGCTCCATGGGAAGCAAATGGATGTCTCACATGTGCAATTAAGGGATATTAACATCTAGTCCTACATAACTGATCTGACGTCTGGATATTAACCCATTGTGTTCTACCTCTCTCTCCTCCCCCCTCTCTTGCTCTGAGAGGGGGGAGGTCAGTCAGGGGGTCAGTCTGCTGTGAGCGTAAGGAGGCTGTTGCTATGGTGATGGAGCCAGGGGGAGACCGGTCGTGACCCTTTCCAGATGTGGAGGATACTGCTCCGACCAACCTGGATTGGACCTGATGAGGACCACTTCCGTGGGGGCCTCTACCTGTGGCGCTCTGCACCAGCAAATAGACTCATACTGTCTAGCTTTAACATTGCATAGTATAGAAATACAATAACCTATGATTTGTCATATTATATTATTAATGTTTCCCACTCGGCATCCACGGCATTCCTTCTTCTGTGGCCCCTTCTCAAGGTTTCTTCCTTTTTTCCCCCCAAAAGGTTTCCCAAAATGTGGACTTATGATTCAAATCCAAAGCCATTCTTTAATGGAGAAAATGAATTGGATTTTCACATTCTGCTTCCAATGCAGGCTTTTCAAACTTGGACATTTTTATCTACATATGGTTGACTCTCCAATGGCACTTGGTACAATGATCTTTGTAACCACAAAGCAGTCATTCTATCCACGGTTAGGGAAATATCTGAGTGCAGATCATTTCCGTCAACCGACTGAAGCCTGGGCTACACCAGAAGCGACACATCTCCGTTGCGAAAGCGGTGCGGCAACACTTTAGATACACTGCCATGTTAATCAATACGGAAGGTCACACCAAGCGGAAGCGCCATCTACACCAAAGCGGCATGCCGCGAGGCTCCTAACCCCCTTGCATTTTTTTACACCTCGGCTCTATTTTTCCAGGCACAAAGTGTAAACTGGAGCGTAGATTCCCACAGAGGTCCAAAAGATGTATTTAGTGAAAATATTTTATTACCAAGCCTAGTATGCATCAACCACATATATAAAATTGCTGATGTGTGGTCCTAACGTGAATTAGTTAAATACATTTTTCCCCACAACAAATTAAACCTCATACAAACCTTATTTATAAATTAAATATATTTACATAAATACACATTATATATAAACACGATATAAATGCACTGGGACCATTCTACCCACAGTGGATTCTGATAAAAGAATTTGACACGGACGGCTTGGAACGGTTAGTCGTTTTATTTTCAATTTCTTTTTCAAGAACTTAATCAACTCTCCACCGAAGCATTGTAACTCGCGGAAATTAGCATTAGCATACCCAGGTCTTAATTGAGCTGCGCTTAACGGTGTCTCACTGAAATAACGCAAAGCTGACCTTAAAGGTGCCTGACTAAATAACTCAACAACTCTCATACATGCTAACAATCCAAACTATAGGCACCATTTTGGTTTACAATGCAATAATGATCAAATAATGCATGCAGTGCCTTGCACAATGCTCTTTCGCAACTCACTGCTTTGGCTGCTTTAATCTGGCCCACTACACCTGCAGAAGGCTCAACAGTGAGTCCTGATGTTCAAGAACTACTTACACAATACCTGCCCAGTCACTGAAAGATTGTTAACTATCAATAATGATAAATGGAAAGGAAGCAAAGTAATTTGTAATTCGTTACTCTGATTAGTTGTAGGTCTATCCAATTGCGTCCAGAGACATTTTAGTCTGCGCCCGTTGATAATACCCCTTGGAAATCGAAAATGAACGGAGAGGTTCCAGACTAATAAGCATTTGCGAAATTGGCGATGCCTGGCTACCAATGACCTAAAACTTGCTCTAAAACAAGAACGATGTTGTATGATAATGATATGTTACATATGCCAGCAGCGTCCGCTAATGACCTGACAAAGGCTCTGAATATGCGGCTACAATCAGTTGTATTGTATTTGGGTCAAATCACTCACTGAAACACAAGCCCCAACCAAACCTATATACTGTATATGTTCCTATAGATCCGGTAGAGTAGTGTTTCTCAACGGGGCAGTACCACGCCCCCAGGGGGCGTTCAGGGAACGTTGGGGGGCACTGGAAACAATATTTTAGAAAAGGGGGCGCCCCTTTCCGACGTGCGTTGAAGTTCCTGACGTAATGTACAATGTAATGCACAGCTCCATACAGCTCGTAATGCACAGCTCCATGTCCGGAGCTCCAGACAAGGTCGGACGGACAGACTACATTCAGCTCATTCATTCAGCTCTCTCTGCTCACCGTGGGCTACGCTCCACAGTGTGCATGCGCCTGGAAACTCCTCCAAGTGCATATTAAATAATATAATAATAATAATAATAATTAATAAATAATAAATAATAAATAGATTAGAAAAAAAAGTCTTGCGGAGCATATCAACCCTTCAATGTATTTCTGGTAAGCATGCGCTCCTACTGTTTTACATTGTTGGTGGCGGGGTCCATCACCTGCAAGTAGTTAAAGGCAGCCACGGTGAATTTGATGAACCCGCGTAATTAGTAGTTGTTTGAGTGAGAGTGGGAGATGGTCCTGTAACCTCGTGCAGTTTTGGAGAAAATTTATTATTGAAGTCATTTAATTGTCCATGTTTTATTATGAACATACAATTGAGTTTTCCATTAAAGAAAATTACAAAAATGTTTGCGCATGCAGCCTGTCAATTATAGTTCTTAGAAAGAAAGACTTAGAAAGAAATTTCCACCATAAATTGGTAGAAAAGGGACAAAGTGGCACATAAAGATTAACCAGAATGCAGGAAATGAAGTGTTTGATGCTCAAAACTTCCTGGGGGGGAGCCCTAGATCCCTCGCTTAATCTGTCCCCCCCACCACTGTAACCTAGATATTTTTCCGCTGTTTTTCCAGTAGCCTCAGACTTTCTTTGGTAGGCTGTTTTCTGTTGGAACAATTAATAAGAATGCTTCTTGTTTGGCATTTCTGATTGGCTGCTGTTTGTGACCAATAATGAGACCTAATTAAAGTTTGAATGTCAAATTTCTAACCGTTGCATTAACACTCATAACTATAATTTCTATTCACATGGAGAAACTAATGATATTTCAACGGTCCAGTTATCAAATATGTTATTTGGCATTCAATGACATACTTTTTTAATGATATAACACAGAAAAATAATCAATATTAATATTCAGGGAAGACAATTAGCCTACATTTTATTTGTAATGCTTTTGTGAGGGCAGGGAGGGACTTCCCGGATGTTCGGGGTATATAAAATACATTTTCAGAATATTGTCAAAAAAACGTTCAAGAGTGGACTAGATTTTCAATGAGTCAATGTGCAAGAAAGCTGACGCATTTCTGCCCAAATGTTAGAGGAGGAAATCATAGGCAGAGGTCTGTTTTCTGAGTGACATTTTTCATCACCTGAACAAACTCAACCTGCAATTGCAAGGGAAGGATAAAATGTTCAGCGACATTGTGGAAAAGCTAAATTTAAAAGGAAGATGAAGTTATTTTCTACTGATTTGTGTTTTTGCGCTGACTATATTTGCTACAACATATACAGTACATTACATGTGAGTCAAGCTTCTCTACACTAACTTTGCAAAACACCTCCATGAGGCTTTTTTAGACTTGATAGCGGATGGTTGTTTGGGAGGTGAATGTTCATCCATGCTTGCGCAAACTAAACTCATTTCATGGGATGGGGATTGAGATTGAGATTGACAGGCCTGGGTGAGGGACTCCTTGTTTTGAGACCTTGAAATCTCAGCAACCATCAAGGACTAACTGGCATTGATCAACATTTGTGAACCCCCGCTGCTATATCATTGTGCAACAAGCAAATAAAATATTGTTGATAAACAATTGTTTGTCTGCATGTGTGTCCTTGTATGTGTGTGTGTGTTTGTGTTAGTATCTGTAGAGAGAGAGAGAGAGAGAGAGAGAGAGAGAGAGAGAGAGAGAGAGAGAGAGAGAGAGAGAGAGAGAGAGCAGGGGTGCGTGGGCATATTTATTCAGCATTCGGGGGTAGATGCTTTCCCTGTTAATTAAATCAAGGCAGCCATTTCCAGGCGGATTCTAACTGAGCAATGGTGCGCGTGTGCAATCTTTTAAGTCAAAATGCATTTCGCTCTACTAACGGGGAAGCAAAGCATGATTATGTAAAATCTGTGAGATTTAAGAAATGTATAAGTAATATTGTTTGTGTCTCCATACACACGTACACAAAAATACACAAACACAACATTCCCCCAGGCTCCTTGAGTCACTGAAGCATGTGTCGGTAATAAGTTAGATCCACTGGATGCACTGCATCTTACTTAACAGAGATTTATTCCCTGTGGATAACGCAGAGGTAGAGCCTGGGCTAAATCTCTTCGATTCTGTCCGCGTCGCAAGAAGCAAAATTACAAACAAATTTGGGTGTAAAGACAGAGGGGGCAGAACAAAGTCTGAGGAAAAGATCATGAATCAACTGTAAGAGACTAAATGAGAGTAGTGACAGGTACCCTAAAGCCTACGAGTCAGTGATACAGAGTGGATGAGGAAATTCGCTTTTTGTCTATCTTACAGATGGATTCAGAGAAGGTCAATATCAATGTCATCCTTGTCTGTACAATACAGAGATATTGACAGGCTGTATGCTAAACTATGTTAGCTCGATATAAGGCTGCGGGTGAAAACACCTAGCCTAGCTCAGCAGGTCATTCTTGTGAAACCACCATAAAACATGTCTCAAATGAATTGACATTAATTGACAATTAGTGGTTTTTAACTATGATATTATTTTAATGTTTTTTCTTATCAAAAAATGTATTAACGTACCACGTCTGGGCAAATAGACAGGCCCTTTTCACATAGGACGTGGTGTGCGCTGCGCTCGCCGCTTGGTGGAGCGCAGCACTAAAATCAGTTTCTACTCCATATTGCACAGATACTTCCTGTTTGCAAAATGTGCCTCCTGTGAAACTCAACGCATTGGTGCTGTAGGGTAGGGTTGTCATTTGACGCACCTCCTAACATGAAACCCTCCACTCACCAGCACCATGTGACCACCAAAGTTCAATACCACGGACGTAATAATAAATTACCTTAAAAGGATCCAAAGGATGAATCCGAATAAAGGATTCATCTATATTTCGGGATTGTTTATTTACACCAAGGGGCTAATGTTGTTCCACTCACCCTTCTAAACTCACTCCACATGCCACAGCGATCCCAGCTGGAGAGCTTAAACTTTAGCTGAAGTGTCTGAAGCTTTAACTCCGGACACTCAGGTTTACCAGGCGGTCTGGCTTCCGGCCACAGAAATGGATACAACCAGGATTCACAGCCTCATTTACCGACACACACTGTGAGAGTGTGAACCGGGATGACCGGGATATAGTACATAATACAGTACATAATGCAAAATAGAAGGACGATTTTAACTTTAAATACTGTCCTGGTGGTATAAAAAGCAAAGATGAGAAGATATTTGTAAAGGCCCTGAAATAACCAACAAAATTGGTAGTGCAATTGGATAAATCTTGATTTAAGTATGAATAGTTTTTGGCAATGAAAAAAATGTTGCTTTGTGTATAATATTTGTGCTGTCTTACAGAAGCTACATTGGCATTAACCCAGCATGAGCAAGCTGCAAGATGGTCATAAGAAGAAAACGCTCTCCCGTTTGAAATACGATTTCGTCCAATCAAGCATTGTTTATTCTAGTCTGAATATTGTTCCTATATAATTTATTTGCCGACATTATCCTTGATGATGTATATGCAATATTGTGCTCATGGCAAAATGGCGTACTTTTATTTGGATACATAGTAGCTCTCTTTTCTATGCCCTACAATAAATCACCTGGATCAGATGGCTATCCAGTGGAATTCAATAAACACTTCTGGCCACTCATATCCCCACTATTCATCAGAATGGTTATGGAGATTAAGTCAACTTCCACCATGCCTCCACACATGAATACAGCTCTCATTTCGGTTTTGCTCAAACCCAATAAGGACCCAAGCGTCACCTCCAGTTATAGACCCATTAGTCTAATTAATTGTGATTTAAAGATCATTAGTAAAACACTAACGAACAGAATTGAAAAAGTCATTCCATACATAATTCACCCAGACCAAACAGGATTCATCAAGGGCATTCATCCAGCAATATGTGCCGTTTATTCAGTCTGATGAGCAAATCTCAAAGGAACAACTTAAATACCATTATTGCTTCTTTAGATGCTGAAAAAGCATTTGACAGAGTAAATTGGAGATATCTTTTCTCCACCGTCAAATTTGGCTTTGGAGAGTCACTCATTCAATGGATTAAAATTCTCAATAACTCACCATCTGTTTCTGTCATCACCAATGGTTATATGTTTCACTCTACAACGGGGCACAAGACAAGGATGTCCACTCTCCCCTTTACTATTCACCATCTTTATTGAACCCCTCGCAGCGGCTGTCAAAACAATAATATCATTGGTATCCAAACAGGAAACTAATTTTGTTACATTTACGGAACCCAATATCTTCGCTACCCGAAGTGTTCAATCATATATCTAAATTTTCAGCCATCTCAGACTATTCATTCCATTGCTCAAATCCATGGAAGAAAACCTCACTCGATGAAATAACCTACCCACCTCACTAATTGTCAGGATAGCAGCAGTAAAAATGAGCATACTAAACAAATGTTGTTCACAAATGTTGATCATAGTATACAAAAGTAAACGTCATATTTTCAATGACCCCAGTCTAACCAACAGTAAACTGGTTGAATACTCTAGACTCCATAATCAATAAAGTCTATTGGAAACACAAAAAAAACAACAAGAATTAAATTAGCAACACTACAGAAAAACAGACTGTGGAGACCTAGCAGCCTCAAATTTCAGATACTACCATTTGGCAACCCATTTTCAATTTAAAATCAAATGGTTACAACCAGAGCAACAATTTGACCATTTGACCATTATCAATATCTGATCTCCCATTACTTACTGAATCTATTAAGAAACATAATTGCTTTAAAAACCCATATATCGCAACAAATCTATCGGCCTGGTGGATATTCAACAAACTCAGCGGTTACACTCCAAATCTCCAAACAAATTCACTCCAATTTGGCACAACCCAGATTTTCTGGTTAAAAACAAATCAATATTCTTAAGGTCTTGGAAACAACAAAGAATTACTCATCTGGAACACATTTTTGAAGACAATTCACTTCTATCTTTCCCAACCATAACCCAAAGGTATGATATCGGTGGTCACGGTTTCCTGCAATACCTTCAACTGCAGCAGTCTCTAAAAGTAAAAATCTAATTAACGAATAACATCCTCCAAACACCACTGATGATTGAAGATCATACTCATATAGGCAATTTTAAAAATCCCTTTTCCAGAATATACTCTTATTAAAAACAGATGACACTTTGTCTTTACCAACCATGGAATGGGAAAGAGACCTTGCTGTTTCCACTGATATCAACTTCTGGAAGCCTATTTGCAGCAACACGTTTTCTATGACCCACAATTCCAAAATGCAACACATCCAGTATAAGATTTTCCACGGAGCACATATCACCCAACACAAAATGTTTAAAATGGGATTCCTGGACAAAGACACTTGCTCTCATTGTTCCCTCAATACCAGAGATGACTACTTTCATGCCATCTGGCTCTGCCCACCTATCCAAACATTCTGGACCATAATCACCCAGAAGCTATCCTCCCTTTTGGGTCGCAGCATTCCAGTTTCCCCGTCTATGTCTCCTCAGTGACCTATCCTCAGTTGACCCACCACCCAAACACTGGCAACCAATCGCCTTAACAATCGCCAATAAAATAATATCACTCAATTGGAAAAACAGAGATAATCTCACCACATCCCAATGGCTACATTTATTAATAGAATACATCTCAATGGAAAGGCTATTGGCAATATCCAAAAACAAAGTTGATTCATTTAATGAAATATGGGCTACTTTTATCAAGGTCATAATTCCATCCATCAATAGTTGAGTCTTCCTATGTCGGGATGGTGTCATAGTATCTCAGGGCATGTGGGGGTCTCTTGGGTCGCACGGGTGCTGGGCGGCTGTGGGGACGTCCTTGGCGCTGTAGCTATGAGGGTTCCTGGTCCCCTCAGGGGGGT
>OMKR01096979.1:2022-16266 GCA_900302355.1 Cyttopsis rosea
CCCCCCCCCCCCCCCCTGCTGCTAGAACTTCCGCGGCAACATGGGGAACACCGAATGTTACGTCAGAGTAACAGTGACTCAACAAAAAAACCTGTTCTACTCCACTATTGTTTGTGTTGCTCTACTAACTATTGTTTGATGGAGCGCCATTATTTATTGCCGTTTGCTGCGCGTTCTGTCGCAGAAGCGGTCCCCGTAAGGCGCACACGTGGCGCATGAAGACTACAACTCCCATGATCCCACGCTACTTCTGACGTCATCCGACTACATCTTTTTTGTTATTGTTTTGATTGAGAGACGCCCTAGCGGCAGAAATTACATATTGTACCTTTAATGGTACTCGCTATCTGTAGATCAATGCAGCAACCCTTAGTCAATTCAAATTCCTTGCTTATTAAAATGTACTTGGCCCAATAAACAGATTCCCATTCTGTGTTGGGCCCAAGTAGAGATATTGTATTTAAATTAATCTAGGTTAGATCATCCTCTAGTTGGTTAATAGTTTGGATGCGCTGATACCTTGTTTTTTTCCTGCTGATAACCATCCCAATTTATTAGCTTTTGGGCATGTACCGCACAACACACACATCCCACTTTGTCTCTTGGTATACAATCTTTTGATTGACACTCTATTTCTTTGTATTGTACCAATATCCAATCTCCTCTTTACAGAGAAAACTGCAAAGAAAGGAAAGAAGGATAAGAAGGGGAAAAAGAGTGTAAGTGTCATTTATGGAATCTGTTTCTTTCTGTCAATTTATTGCCACGCACAATTTAAACAACCTCACTTCTGTGTATGAATGTGTTTCATTTAGTTCTTTGAGGAACTTGCCACCGACGGCAAACCTGAAACAGTGGATGAGACTGCGGTGAAAGATACTAAGGGAAAACAGGTAATGACCTGGAGGAAGAGACAGTGTTCCTATCGGGAATAAAATGTAACATATCCAAACTGCAACCTAACGGAACCAGTGACGCCCTCTGTGTAAAAAGTAAAATCACTTTGAACTAATATTGAGGCCAAAACAAGTTTTTAACTCTGAAATAATAACTCCATTGATAGTAATTTACAATGGAGAGTCTTGATGCCCTGTTCTAATGAGAATGCATAAGTCTTTTGGCAAGTCTCAAAAACATGGAAACTAAGACGATGATTTTAATAATGGTTATAATCACTACCGAAATTTGTCATGTTTAATGAGTTTGAGCATGCATCAACAGGATGGACACCCTATAACCTACATTTCAACCTCCCCTCTCTGCCTTCTGAAACAACGTTGTGGATTTCTACTGTGCTTTATGAACAAAGGTATCTGGTCTCTGTTCACAATGATACTTTTCACTCAGAAAAAGAAAAAAGACCGGCGGAAAGGGCGAGGCGACGAGGATGAGGATGAAGATGAGGACATCATGCAGAGGCTGAAGAAGCTGTCGGTGCAGCCCAGCGATGACGAGGACGAGCCAGGTCAGTCCAGTGCCTTTTGGCCCAATGCTCGGCTCGCATCGTATTCGGTACGACCACACAGAGTGTGTTGCCATTACATGTGCTGTTTCCTTCACAGCAGTCATGCCCGCTAAAAAAGGAGGCAAGAAAAATAAGGTGAGCTGTTATTTAATCTTCATCAAAAAGTGCAGGTGGTATGGCTTTGTCGGATGTTTTGAACACCTTTTAATTTCCGGCAGGGCGGGAACATTTTTGCAGCCCTCAGTCAGAGTGGTGATGAGGAGGAGGACGGTGAAGAAAAGGTACATTATGCATTTTGTTTATTCAATTGCTGCAATTTTTGAGATGTACAAACTCTAGACAGTTAAGTACAAGCTCAGTTTATCTGCTTGTAATGCTAAATGTGTCAAAATCTAGAACCTTACTATCCTGGTACTTTTCAACCTTGTTTCTTTCAGCATTCTCTTTGCATCTACATTAGACTAATTATGAGTGGTGCTTGTTACAATGTCAGTGTTTCCTGAAATTTGAACAAAGTGCTCAGGTGTTTTTCTTTCCACACCGGGCGTAAAAGCCACCACCTCTAGC
The DNA here is from genome assembly GCA_900302355.1 of Cyttopsis rosea. Classification (NCBI taxonomy): domain Eukaryota; kingdom Metazoa; phylum Chordata; class Actinopteri; order Zeiformes; family Parazenidae; genus Cyttopsis; species Cyttopsis rosea. The sequence continues at coordinate 4,055 of OMKR01096979.1, forward strand.
CGATTTCACCCCCTTTTTTCCCCCTCAAATTTTCTCCAAAGGGGGTGGGGTTGGTAATTGGTAGTAGCAACACCATGGAAATCAGTGATGAAGCAGATTCTCACCAACCCTAACTGGTATCAATAATGGAGAAATTAAAGTGAAAGTGAACATAGTGACCATGCAATCTACAGTTTTGAGGTGGAGGATTTGTCTGGATATCTGACTCACTCAATAGACTTGACAGACCTGCAGTCACTCAGTCGCAGAGGCAGAATGAGTGTGAAGAAATCTTATTTCACAATAGGCAGGCAGCCACCTTGGATAATGAACTTACTTTGTGCCAAGTGCCTATTTAAGAGCTTGAAATATCTTTAATCTCTTCCTGCTAAAATCTGTTATTTGTCAAAAATGTACTGCACGCTGGAATTTATGTATTGCAGTAGGGGTGTCAAAACATGAAGTGGCTCAGATGCAAAAACCCTGGAGATGGCCTTGAAAGCTGCACACCAATTGCTTATCTAACGTAAACGAATACTGCGTCTATCTGTGCCTGTCTGTGCGTCTCTGGTGCAGGAAATTGAGGTGGTTGCTAAGAGCAAGAAAAAAGATAAACCTAAGGCCAAGAAGGTGAAGGTGGGTGTTAGACTTTCATTGTCCAGGACTCTTCATCCTCCGTCGGCTCTCATCTCTCCTGCAACGCTGCTTCATCTCTCATCACCGCTAACTCCCGTTCCATTTTAATCACGGCAGAGTATATCTGAAGCATGTTTTTGAATCACAGTTTTGTCTCTCCTTCTCCACAGTTAAAGGTTAGCTTTTGGTTTTTCAAATAGTACCCTATTTAAACATTGTTTTTGCATGAACTGGCGATATCGCTGAATCGTTTGCCCCATTGGACTGCATTGACCCTCACTCACTCAAAAGAAAAAATGAGTTCCAGCCATCTAACCCACTCTGCCATCAGCATGTCTAACTTTCCTAAACCTGAGCTACTCTGCTACTCACACTGACCTATTGGTATTGAATCATTAGGCTGCGTCTGAGGACGAAGAAGAGCAGGAGAAAAAAGATGAAGATGAAGACGAGAAGAAAGCTTTGAAGAAGAATAAAAAGCCAGATGTCAAGCAAGCAACCCCCAAGGTGGGGAAAGCCGTGTGTTTGGCCTGAAGTACCTGTTTTTGAAGAATAATGCATGAATGACTTTTGTTTTATCATACTGTACATTCTGTTCTGTAGGCGGAGGAGGATGAGGAGGACAAGTCAAAGAAGGGCAAGAAAGAGCCACAGAAGGCAAGTAGAGCAGACTGATGTTCTCTAGATGAGTGCCAGTGGAGCTCACTAACCAGCGTCCTAACACTCATCTCGCTAATTCCACCGGTAGAAGGGAAAACCAGCTCAGCGGCCGCCCAGCGAGGATGAGGAGGAGGAGGAGGAGGAAGATGTCGACAGTGACGACAATGACACCATGATGGTATGTTTTCCTTTCCAAGGCAAATTTTTGGTTTGTTTTTTGCTTTTGTCAATTCTAGTCAACTTCATTTATAAAGCACTTTTAACCAAAGTGCCCCCCTCCCCGACATTATGAATGAAATGCAGAACAATACACTTATTATTGTACTTATTATTACTTAATCACACCTAGTCCTTAATAATATCCGACAGGCGGACCCCCCCGAGTATGGGGTGTATTTACTTAATTAGTTAATTAACTTAATTAGATAATACCAGTTATAATAAAAAACTTGACTGATGGCACTTCCGGTCGGACCGAATCTTGTCGCATGAGTTGAAAAATCTGAACGCATCCCGACCTCGATCAGACACGGAAATTCCGCACGGCAACGCGTCACATCTTTCCGCGTGCGGAATCCGACTCCATAGGAATGAATGGCTTCCGGTTTGTCCTTTTTTTCATTTTAGGTGTGAATCGGGCTTAAGGTCAAAGAGAAAAGATAGGTTTTCATCCGGTATTTATTAATTTTGACTGTTTTTTGGGGGGGATTTTCTCCTCAGTGTGCTGAAGACGTTATAGCCGAGCAGGCGAAGCAGCAGGATGGCGACGACCCGTTTGCCAATCTCAGCAAAAAGGAGAAGAAGAAGAAAAAGAAGCTGGTAATTGTTTTCTAAGGTCCTATAATGGTCTTTGAAAGTTTGGAAGCTTTACTTCCTGTATGGGAATTCACTCGGGAGTTTTTTTTTTAATTTTTAATTTAATTTTAATTTCCTATATTTGGCAATTTCTCTTTAAGAAGAAGCAGAGATGATGCATTTATTTTAATGTCAGAGGGTTAGATGTGACACAGCAGAAGATACGGACAACAGTGTGTGAGTGTCTCTCGGTTCAGCTGATTCGTATCGTTGTTGAAGATACACTTACACCATTCATTGTTTTATGAATAGGTCGACAACTAATGAAAGCCTGACACTTTCCAAAATAACAGCCTGTGTTCAAACTAACTGGGGCCAGATTTACTTTGCCTTTTTATAATGGAATGAGATATTTTTTCCTCTTTACTGACTGAACACAGTCTAATTATTCTTTTTAGAAAAATAAACCTATGGGCTGATGCATGAAACAAACTCAGTGTAACTGAATTTAAACTGGACTCAATTGACATGTTTTTCATATGAAGTACAGAACTACAATCCAATACACACCTAATTATTTATTGTAACTAAATATCAAGTATTTGTTGGTTGTTTTTCTCCCTTTCAGTCCTGTGACTGCCATTGACAAATGTACCCTCTTTTTCTTGGGCGCTCACTTTGAAGGACTGGCAAAAGCTTTGACTGTCTAATTTTGAATTTGGGAACAAAATTGCCTTTCACAGCCCTCTTTAGTTTAGTGGGCGCTCGCAAACTCTCCTCGTGTCGGAGGGCTGTTTACTACAACTTAATCAAACTAGTTTCTACATGTCTGTACAATGTTTAAGTACAACGGAGAGGTTCAGGGGAAAAAAACAACTATTGTCCAGGTCCACTATTCCAGTGTCCCGATAGCCACAAAAGTATTAAAAACGATTTAATAATAATTTAAATGTATTTTTATATTCTCATACATTTCAGGAATTTGGTTTTGACCAACGCTTTTTTTTCAACCTGTCATTTTCTTGGACAAAAATATATTTGTGTGGCTCATTCCAGATGGAGTACGAGAGACTGGTTGCCAGCGTGCGCGCTAAAAATGCAATCGAGGGAGACTTCTCCGTGTCTCAGGCGGAGATGTCCTCCAGGCAGGCCATGCTGGAGAACGCCTCGGACATCAAGGTAACTCAATTGAACGTATTAACAAAGCTATTTTAAATAATGGAAAGAAGTGAAAGAAGCAGTCATATTTAATTAAACCATCCAAGTATTTTATTAACCTGATTTATTTTCCTCAGCTGGAGAGGTTCAGCATATCTGCTCATGGAAAGGAGCTGTTTGTCAACGCAGACCTTTTGATCGTCGCAGGGAGGAGATACGGCTTAGTTGGACCAAACGGGTAAACCTCTCCTCCACGGAGCAACTAATTATTATTATTATTATTATTATTATTATTATTAGTTGGTCCACGACGGGTGGGCAGACCTAAAATCCTCCCCGCTTTTCAGCAAAGGAAAGACCACACTACTGAAACACATCGCCAACAGAGCACTCAGCATTCCCCCCAACATCGACGTGCTGCTATGCGAACAAGGTACGTGACCTGACGAGTTTCTGAACCGTTCCCTGCGTTCATGTCTTCCATTTCAGCTCCTCTGATCCACCAGTCTATGTTTTTTTTTGTTTTGTTTTTTCTCCTTACTGCCCCGCAGAGGTGGTGGCGGACGACACCCCCGCGGTGCAGGCAGTGCTGAAGGCCGACACCCGACGCCTGAAGCTCCTGGATGAGGAGAAGCGGCTCCAGGCTCGGCTGGAGAAGGGAGAGGACAACGTGTCAGAGCGGCTGGAGAAGGTGAGTTGTATAGTACCCTTTGCTGTATTATACCGTACCTGTATTGATCACAGTTTGAATGCCCTCCTAAAAAATGCATAGCAAATCTAGTAAATACCTATGTGGGTGGAAAAAGTACTTTTCAAGAGAGCGGAATGACTATAGAATGAGGTCATTGTCACTGTATTGTGGTCACAATGTTTTTTAATTAACCACTTGAGCCTGATATTATTATTGTTTACTTTTGCACTCTTCCGTTTCCTGTAGGTCTATGAAGAGCTGAGGGCGATTGGTGCTGCGGCTGCAGAGCCCAAAGCCCGCAGAATCCTGGCCGGTCTGTCCTTCACCCCCGAGATGCAGAACAGGCCCACCAAGAAGTTCTCCGGAGGCTGGAGAATGAGAGTCTCCCTGGCCAGGTATAGAATAAGCCTCCACTTCCTCACTGGTAATAACATAACACCATCTGAGGTGTTTGAGTTGTCTCAGGGGTCAACCTAACCTGATCAGAAAATACTTGGCAGGTGATTGGATGAACCATCTGTCTTATCACCGTCTATCACGGGCTAACTTCAACAAATCAGATCAACAAACCATATTCATATGGTTTGTTGGCCAGTCGGGAGAAAAACATCTTTTCCATCAAAAAGCCTTGAGTGCCATTCTTTCAACGAATAAATTCTCTCCAGTTCAGATATAACTGATGTTATAGCAGCATCTACGCTAACCTCTTTAGGAGCCACTGTTGTTTTTGAACGAACAGTCGTTTCTCACTGTCGTCACACCTAAACCACGCCCGTAGCTGCCAGTAGTTCCTCATAGGAAGCTGATTGCTCCGAACCACTGTGGTTCGGCCACAAGTGCATAGATTGAAGCCTGGCAAGATGGATTCTCGCAGGATCGTGATCTCGCGAATCCAGCTGCCTTGCAAGGTTAGGGTCAACCTACCACTATTTATTTTAATAGTTTTTTTATATAACGTATCTACACAATAGTGCTAGACTGGGAACATGGATTGCAAAGAATTGTAATAAAGTTGCCAACTGGTGCTGAAAATGGTTCTTCATTAGTAGCCACGCAGCCCTGTAACATTGAGATGATTATGCCCTCACCCACCATCCAAGAACTCAAAAACAAATTAAGAACCTGTCGTGGAAATTCCACTGTGTGGTCCGTGAGATAAACCCTTGCTATCAGGAACAGACTGAGACCCTTGTTAAGTTAGCTAGAACAAAATGTATTTAGCAAAATAGAGTAATTCAGTGATACACTCTAGGGACTCCACCCCTGGTTTCATGATTTGTCCTTCATACAATAATACATGTGTGTTCATTAAAAATAATGAGCAGTTACAGTTCGGGTGCTTTTGGGCGCATTCACAGTTCACAATCTTTTCGTGTACATGCAAGATAACTATAGCAGTGCAGACATGCACAGCTGGCAGTTCTTTTTCACTAGCATGACTCTCATGTCTCTTTGTATGAGAAACAAAGAAGCGGTGTTCTGGAGTAGAAGGGAGTGTTCTGGATGTCTCAAAACTCACGCACCTGACTTTACTTTAGCAATTCAAAGTACTGGTGTGTGTGCGCGAACTGTATAACAGACAATATGAATTTTGACCGATTTAATACTATCTGTTAAACAATTAAAATAATATTATTAAAATAAAAAAAAGTTATTAAAAATGGTTTGTTGCATGGTAAAAGAAAAATAAGAGTATACAATGTATTTTTTTAATCCAACTCATGAGCAAAATGAAGCAAGCAAAAAGAAGTACTGTGTGGGACCATTTCGCCCGAAAGGGAGTCGGGTTCAGATCCCTGAATCTGGAGATGCGGAGATAGGCGCCACGAGGCGTCCAGTGCAGTGACGCAAACGATCCCGGAAATAGTTATCTTTTCTTTGTTAAAGGCAGGGCAATTTTTGAACACTCATTTATATGGCCCTGGATCTAAAATAGCTGGCGGAGAGGGAGCGATCGGGGCCTGTCTCACATGTCTCCATGCGTCTCTACCCTGTCTCCATGGTGCTTAATTTGTGCCCAGATCTCTGCTTGTCCCTGTGCATCGTTCCTCTGAATAATACATTGAGAACATTGTGTTTTTTATTTTCGATGCGTTTTATTTTACTTTTTTATTTTACTCCAAAACAACAAAAAAGCAGCGGTCTATGCGTACTAACCCTTTTTAAAAAACCATATAAGGAACATGAACACCATACTCTAAATAACATTTTTATTTATTTATTTTTACTATTTTGGGGGGCATTTTCCTTGGGTTTTGTGTAGTTACACTTCCGTTCCGCGGGTTGTCTGTTTTGACCTTACATTATTCCACCTGTTTTGCTTCCCAGAGCTCTGTTTATGGAGCCCACCCTGCTGATGCTGGATGAGCCCACCAACCACTTGGACCTGAACGCCGTCATCTGGCTCAACAAGTACGGTCTTGCCTAACAATAGTCAACTGCGGTTTTTAAACCCGTTTACCAGTGTAGAGACAAGAAAGAAATTCAACATGCAATTTACTCTGTTGAAACAGTGCAGCTACACCTGTAAAAAGATGCACAAAAATGGACAAACTTAATATTCTTCAAACTGTCTTTATCAATTCCCAGCAATTAAAAAGCTTAAAATCAACAAATACATTTTAAGATATTATCCTCAAGTTTTATATGCCTATATATATTATATTCCTATTTGCTTGTACAAAGCCAGGTTATTCTTATATGAACTATGAGCAAGAAACTACTCAAGGATAGAACCTTTCTTCTATATTCCTAATTTTTAATCACTGGTATGTTGTATGTCATTGAGAAATGATTAACATTTGTCAGTTATTTGGCATTTTGAGGTCCATGTAAAGCAAATTTCTGCACCTTATTATGTTAGATGTGTTCTATAATGGACATCTATTGACACTTTGCCCTTTTAGCTATCTTCAAGGCTGGAAGAAGACCCTCCTCATAGTTTCCCACGACCAGAGCTTTCTGGACGAAGTCTGTACGGACATCATCCACCTGGACAACCAGAAGCTCTACTATTACAGGGGAAACTACTGTACGTATCCATTCAGAACTGCAGCAAGATGACTGCCAAAAGACTCCTTAAGACTTCTTAAGCTGTTATCCAAACATTGGTGAAACCATGAAGCACCCTTGAGTACAGTTAAATATAGAACTTTAACCATTTAACCACATTCCATATGCTCCATTTTTACCAGCATGCCACTTTCCAACAACTTGCAAGTAGTCAGTTTCTGTGTGGTAATTATGCTCTTTAAACCTATGAGTAGTCTTGTCCTGCGATGAGTCACCATTCGACTCGTTGGAACCTGAATGTAATATAATCTTCAGGGAAAACAAATCCTGCCTGGATTTATTAGGATATAAAGTCACATTTCATGGACATGGTAATGAACAACCGGTTAACTACAGATTATTCTGTTGCAAAACATGTCCTTCTATGCCACAGTATGTCTCAAAAATGGCAATAAAGTAGAAATAAAAATAAAACAAGTGATGAAGATGGGAAATCACACCACAACCTTGTGAGAACCACGTGAGGTAGCCATACCTCAGGAGTAAATTATCTTGAAGAAACCCTTTTCACATTCTCTGCTTTTTCCCCCAAAGTGACCTTCAAGAAGATGTACGTGCAGAAGCAGAAGGAGCTGCAGAAACAGTACGACAAGCAGGAGAAGAAGCTCAAGGACCTCAAGGCGGGCGGCAAGTCCACCAAACAGGCCGTGAGTAGCGCTCTCACCTTGACAAATGCACCCATCACCTCTCTTGTCTCTCCCTCACTCTCTCTGTTGCCTGCCTTCCTCTCCCTCTCAGGAGAAGCAGACCAAGGATGCACTGACCAGGAAACAGCAGAAGGGCAAGAAGAAGGGGGGTGTCGAGGAGGAGAGCCAGGAGTCCACAGAGCTGCTCAAGAGGCCCAAGGAGTACACTGTGAAGTTCACCTTCCCTGACCCGCCGCCGCTCTCTCCACCCATCTTGGGACTGCACAGTGAGCCACGTTCCTGAGCCCTTGGCTGGTGTACAATTATGTGTACCAGTGATGACCCTGCAAAGTAATTCTTGTCTGCTACAGGTGTCGACTTTGGCTATGACGGTCAGAAACAGCTGTTCAAGAATGTAGAATTTGGAATCGACATGGAGTCTAGAAGTAGGTATATTCAGGGTTCGAAGTTTTAAATATGCTTAATTTATTTTTATGTTGCATGAAAATAAATGTCCTTGAAATGTGAATAATAGCCTAGAAATACTGGAAGTTTATAGATTTATTACAAATAAATAAAATATAATTTGTTTGAATATTCACATTGAAATTGCTGGAAAAGGGTTTGAATTCCACTGCATTTTAGCTGTAAAAACCTAGAATGTTGCTCTAATTTCAAAGCCATGTTTACCATAATGTACCTTGAATCAAAGTTTATATCTAGTTGTTTTGTTTACATGCCTCTGTTTGAATTTAAACTGAATCCTCCTTCCTCAGTTTGTATAGTCGGGCCCAATGGTGTGGGGAAGAGTACCTTGTTGCTGCTCCTCACCGGACGATTAAATCCAGTAAGTGTGAAGAATCTCCACAATCTGTTTTCTCAAAATGTGTGGACTTGAAAGTAAAATATATACATATATTTTTGCCTTTAGACCAAAGGTGAGATGAGAAAGAACCATCGGCTGGTGAGTAACTTTCTAAAATGTAATTAAATGTGTTCTTAATTGCAGCTGAACTACAGGTAAACTCATATCGCTGCCATTGTAGAGGATCTGATTAATTTATTTACTAGTATTTATTTACTTGACAATTTTCTTTTTTAAATTGATTTAATCTACCGCATGCAGTATGGCCGTAACCTGGGGCTTTGCTTCTCCACAGAAAGTGGGCTTCTTCAACCAGCAGTACGCTGACCAGCTCAACATGGACGAAGCAGCCACAGAGTACCTCATGAGGAATTTCAACCTGCCCTACCAGGACAGCAGGAAGTGCCTGGGACGATTTGGCCTGGAGAGCCACGCACACACCATCCAGATATCCAAGCTCTCTGGTAGGTTTTACATCCGGTGGATGGCCAAAGCCCAGCATTTTAAGTTAGTATTTTACACTTATGTTACAAAACTGTTATTCCCACCAGGTGGTCAAAAGGCCCGAGTAGTGTTCGCCGAGCTCTCCTGTCGCCAACCTGACGTTCTCATCTTGGTGAGTATTGTTTATCACTCTTCCATACGGGTGCTAGTTAAACGAAGTTGGGATTGATCAAACATTTTGCCTTTACTCACCAACCAGGATGAACCCACCAACAATCTGGACATCGAGTCGATCGACGCCTTATCAGAGGCCATCAATGAGTACAAAGGAGGTATGATCACACATGCTCTTCCGATTAAATAGACGCTGAATTGTTTTTTGTTACTAATTGATTTGATCTATTTTGCTACTTTGAAGAAATTTTGAATTTGTATAACTTCAACTGACATCCTGTTCAACAGTGCTATTTGACTGTTTTACCAATATTCTAAGTTTATTATAAGGACATTGACATTAATTAAAATTTGCTATTAAGGGTATTGCATTTAGAACAATTTTCAAATCAACCTCTCAAACTGCAAAAAAATACTAAAATTACGCATTATTTGGAGGTCAGTTTGTCCCTGTATTTAAGGCCAATGTGTAGTAAGACCAACAACATGGTTTCAGGCCGCCCAGCTCTTTGAGGCCACCAAATCGATCACCTATTTGGCACATAATCTGTCTTTCCCTAGACTCCCTGTTGTCATGGACCACCTTGCTTTGTGGAGACCTGTATTCCAATTTTGTACCTTTTTTTTTAAACTTTTGTTTTTATTGGTCTGTTCAGATCTCAGGTTGTTAACAAAACTACTATTGTTCCTCACATGTCCAATTCCACTATTGATTCTGTCAAAAATGATCTGCTTTTATTTATCTCTGAAAGCAGGAGTTAATGGAGGTTGCCTAACCTTATGACATTTATTGGGCATCAATTTACAATTCTCATGAACGAGCCATCATTTAGGAACAGATGGCATTCATGTTCAAGTAATTTACAACAGTTTCCTGCATCTGTGACAAAGTTAAGATAAGAGTACCAAGATGTTCTTGCATGAGGCCCATTGTGAGTTGTACGAGTCATTGGCTTCCTCCAAATGCCTCCATCTAGTTCAAAGCTCATGTAGTTTATCGGACTATCCTTCTCCCCCTGCCCCAGCTGTGATCATCGTGAGTCACGATGCCAGGCTCATCACGGAGACTCAGTGCCAGATGTGGGTGGTGGAGGACTCCTCGGTCAACCAGATCGACGGAGACTTTGAGGACTACAAGCGGGAAGTCCTGGAGGCGCTGGGAGAGACCTTGGTCCACAAGGTCAAGGAGTGACCACAGAGACTTATCGCTTTAAACTCCAAGAAATGGGAAACCTTGCCAGAGCAGAGCCATGTAGTCATCAGCAAGCGCTCTGGGCTGCTGTGCCCTGGAAACTCTGTCCTACTAGCACGCAGTCTGGATGTGTTGGCATGAAAGAAATAAAATGAATCATGAATCCAGAGTGGTTACTGCAGTTTGTCTCTGGCAAAAGGGCACACATTACAACTGACTCCATTTTTTTGTAGAAAATAAACTTCCAATTAATAGGGACTGCTAAGGAAATATTTTGGGGTGTATATCTATGCTGAACTGCAAAAAGCCAAACCATTAATAAATGAATTTACCCATCTTATTGTGACTTTCTTTTACAATGTTTAATATAAGTTTAAACGAAGATAACTGGCACAAGTAAGCTTTGTTTTATTGCAGATACACTTACAACCAATACAAGATCAAGTCCCATTAGTATTTAGAGAAAATATCCTATTTGAGATAGGCCTTGTATATTTTCTTCACTTTAGCCACTTCTTTCTCATCAGGCTTGATTGTGCCGTACCACGTGTACCATACATCGCCATAGGTCAGGCTTGGGGGAGGTGGTGTGAAACCCACTGCATCGTGAGAATTTGAATAGTCTTCCACCGTGAATTTCATATGGGGAATTTGGAATGGTAGCAAGCCTGGAAGAGAGGAACATGTTAAACTATACTGACAGTTGACCACACATTGAAAATGATTTCAGCGGCTACAGCTTTATCCTAGTATGTACCATGGCTTTGTGCTGTCTGGACTGCCTTGTTAAGCACCTTTTGCTGCTTCATACATATACCTAGAAGACAGAAGATTTTGAGCAAAGACATGTTTCTCAAAATGTTCAATTTGAACAGGCGATGTAATCTCACCTGTCCAAGTGGGATCATATACATTTCCAGTATAAGGATTTATGAACTGCTGCAGCAATTTAAGATTCTGCAAGAAAACGAACAAGACAATGTTGGACCTGTTATTTGAGGGGAAAAATAAAAACAAAAACCAAATTTGGATTGTATTTGTTGTACCTGATGATGAATGATGACGTTTGGATCGCGACAGATAGGACACACGTTTCCACAGATCTTGTCTCCTCTCTATCAAGAGAAAGTGCATTAATGCAAAGCTAGATTATGTCAAGTACAGAATAAATATCTTTCAATTTTTGTTTTGTTTTTTACAATACAAGTCTTGCGGGTCTTCTGTGGGGGAATGCCTCCCTTGTGGTTCCTTCTGTAACCTGTCCACACGGGGTTGGTTCCATAGCGCTCAATGTATTCTGTATGGAGGGGAAAACACCTTGTAAATGGAACAAGGCACAATCCAAAACCAGATATACTTTTCTTTTTTTATTCCTATATACCTTCGCTTTCCAGGTATTCCCAAGGGCTCTCTTTGTAGCGGGGCAGGGCATCAACTACTTTTCTTTCATCCTCCACCGGTGGCGCCATGAAGAACGAGTGACTTGGTGGCATAAATGCCGAGCCGGCCGGGGTCCACGATCTCACGGGAAATTTCTGAAGACATGACTGATAAAGGAGAAATCAAAAACCATCGCCATTTAACCAATCTGCCTGTGATCAATGGAAAGGAATCACTCACGCAATCACATTTTATCATCACTTCATCACATGATAAGTAAAATGACTTGAGTATATTACTAGTTTGCGCAAATACTACTCAAGTACTTATTGGGTTAATTTTTTTTTTTTGCTCTGTGTATTTGGGGATAGACAATCATTTTCAGTTAACATAGGAAATAACCTATTTGTAACAGACAAGTACAGTTAGTTAACAGACCATTTTTATTATTTTGTGTGCACAATAGTGGAAACCACACATGAGCACATATATATATATATATATATATATATATATATATATATATATATATTAAATATG
>OMKR01097012.1:0-10053 GCA_900302355.1 Cyttopsis rosea
ATGATGCCAATGAGCTCCCTGGCCGTCTGATGCCCGACAAGCTGAACGCCAGGTGAAGTCCCCCACCCCTGCAGCGTTTCCCTTCTTTGTGTTACTGTGTTAAAGGTCTAATCGCGGCGCTCAAGTCGTCCTCGATCACGACGCCGAATCCGCCCATTACCGTCGACGCGACCCGGATGCCTGAGTTTGCGTCGGTTTCGGGTGAGTTCGGCGGGTCAAACGTCACGAAGCTGACACTGAGAGTCAAGGGACAAAGCCTCCACTTGGGCAGAAGCTTGTTACGTTTCCCGCCCACTACGTGCGTTTGAAATGGAAAAAGAAAGAAGAATGCAACACAAACATAACAGTCAAAATCAAATGCAATTTATTTCTACAGCCCTTAATCACAACACAGTCTCAAAGGGCTTCACAGACCCACATTTCACTAAGAAATCAGCGACATCCCCTTGGTCTAAACCTCCAACTGGACCTGGAAAAACTCCCAAAAACCCTTTGGGGAAAAGGAAGAAACCTGAGGAAGGGGGCACAGAAGGAGGAATCCCCTCTATTTGGTTGTCATCAGTATATGACTAAGTACCCGGCTATCTCGTCTATTCCCCTGTGGTTCGATTCCTCTTCCTCTTTCTCCTTCTCTTTGTCTTTCTGTCGGATCCAGTGTTCAATCCTCTGATCGCTTTATGCAGTTTCCAAACAGGGTTTTGACAGCTATATGATGTGCAATTCTTTATTTCAAATATGCATGGCATCTATCCTCTCTGTCCTCTATCGCTGTCCTCTGCTTCCATCCCTCCTTTCGTGGTGGAGAAACAAAATTGGAGCTTTTTGTGCAAGTTTGACACTTTGACACATAAAATTGTTTATCTGGAATTTTATTTAGGCTTCGGCCAGGATAGTCACTTAAGTACCTGTGTAGTTCTTGGGGGGGAAAAAATCATGACAGGCACTTTAACACAATTATAACGGCCTCTGTCTAATACGTTGACTGTTATCATCTGCTAATAGTACCGCGATGAAGTGAAAGTTTCAGGCCTGCCAACATGTATGCATTGATATCCAAGTATACTGGTATGAAACTTCATACAGAAATATACAAACAAGCCAGATGTAAGATATAATCGTGGCTTCTCCGATGCCTTGCCCATTGCATTCAACTTGTTGTTGGCTGTGCACGAACACTACATTAATGTAGAGCAGAGCTTCATCCACAAGCTATCCTCGCTCTTGGCTCACAGCATTCCAGGTTCCCTGTCTGTATGCCTCCTCGGTGACCTCTTCTCGGTTGATCCACCGCCCAAACACCAGTGACCCATTTTGATCGTCTTACCAATTGCCAAGAAAACGGGCCCACAGGTGTGGGCATCCAAAGGAGTCATTGTCAGTGGTTCTTGATGATTAATGAAGATTGGCTTTGCATGTTGAGAATTTGAACTCCACTCCTCCCTCTTGGTGACCTGACCAGCAATCATTGATCCTGACTTGATAGATGGAGGAGTTGCAAGGGCTGCATTCATTAATTGTTTCATCAAATCCCTTTTCTCGTGAACATTGATTGTCCGGTAAACATAAACATCCATTTAAACAATTTTTTTTTATCAGTTTTGTTAAACTTTAAAATAGTTACGTCAAAGAAATGGCAAAATCTAACATGGCATTTGGAGCACAGGCTTAACATTCACCTAATATCCTTCTACTTTCCTCCTCTCCGGTTGGTGAACAGCATCATGTCAGTGAACTCCCCAAACAGCAATGATGCCTGCCTGAGCATTGTCCACAGCCTGATGTGCCACAGGCAAGGTGGGGAAAATGAAGGCTTTGCAAAGCGCGCCATTGAGAGCCTCGTGAAGAAGCTGAAGGAGAAGAAAGACGAGCTGGACTCACTAATCACGGCCGTCACCACCAATGGTGTCCACCCCAGCAAGTGTGTCACCATCCAGAGGACGCTGGATAGCCGTTTGCAGGTCAGTCAGATTCAAAACATAAAGCTTATGGCATCAGAGGTACCATAGGGAAGATAAGATCAATTGTCTCAGAGTAGGAAATCGGTCCTAGTGACGCTAATTTTGTCTTTTAGGGGTAAAAGCATTTTGTTAACTGTCTGAACCTAGTAAACTACTCCCATCTCCACCATGATTTAAGAGAGGTTGAGAGCTATCCTTACCCATTGAGAGTTCCCAGTATGGTGTGCAGCCAGCTATAATAATAATATGAGAAAAAATCAATACTGCATTAGTATCACAGTATTTTTCCCTACAATATTGTATCAATACTCTGACGCCAAGAATCAATTTTTAAAATTAGCATTTAGGTTGTCCGTCCGCACCGAAACGCCAAGAATGCTTGCATTTCTTTAATAGCAGGAAATCGTGGGACTTTGGTGACGCACTTCCTGTGACGCACTGCTGTAAATCCATCATTTCCCCGGGGGATCCCGCCTGGGAACCAATCTAAACCCCGATGGTGTCATTATTCTATAGCCATTACATTGTGCAATCAACATTTACTTCATAATGATACGTAAAAGCCAAAAAGTTGTCTTTCGTCACTTTAAGTGTTAGTGTCTTAAAACAATCTGTATAGTCAAAGTCATGCTTCTAAGAGACTGTAACAATAAAGAAAACACCGTTTTGAGTGGAGGGTTTTTTTTTAATTATTAAATGACCCGTTCCCTCCCTCCTGGGTACTATGCAAATAAAAGATGGACCAAGAAGCAAAAAAATCATGTGTTTTATTCTGGTGGATGTTTTGTGCATACCAATGAACCCAGTGACTCAGAGATGCTCTTGCAATCCTTTCTCTTGAGGTGGCGGGAAGGAAAGGCTTTCCACACGTCATTTATGCGAGACTGTGGCGCTGGCCAGATCTCCACAAAAACGAACTGAAGCATGTCAAGTGCTGTCAGTACGCCTTTGACCTGAAGTACGACAATGTCTGCGTCAACCCCTACCACTACGAGAGGGTGGTGTCGCCAGGCATCGGTAGGTATGCTTCATAGTTTCACGCATGGCTGTGGCTTCCCCCGGATTTATAACTGATTGTTAACTGTTTCACGTCAGTCCCAAGAAATTGTGAATGTCATCCGGAGGGATACTTCCTCACGTATTCTGTCCCTTTCCTCTCTTGCAGTGGGTCTCAGTCTGCACAATACAGGTAGGTTTGAAAGTTCTGCATCAATTTTAGTGGATGTTCTTTGAAAGCAGTGCTTTGTTGTTTGTTAGGGTGTCTTTCTATCTATCTATCTATTTTTTAATCAATCACTGCAAGCACTGAGGGAAACACAAACTGATTCCTGAGTGTGACACATTTGAGGAGAAACAAAATAACAAAGCCTATAACACCTAAATGACTCATCAAAATCCTTGAAAAACACGGGTTTTCCAACCAGTGTGAAGTGTGTGTGAACATTTTTCAAATTCCTCTTAAAATCTTTTTTAAGTAATGGAAATTGGCTTGTGTTGCAAGTTCAAATTTTCAGTTCCAGCCAGAATATTAGCTCCGTGTTCATCGGAACAAGCTCAGTTTCACTCTGAAAGTGAGAACTATTAGTAGCTTCTAACAATAAGCACAGTTTGGGACATTTTTAGTGGTTAATGCGATAGTGTGTGACGCGGGCCCATTTCATTGTGTAAAATAAATCAATCAATCACTCAATCGATCGATTGATCGAACTAGTGCCGTGGTGCAGTGGTTGGAAAAGCAGTGTTTTTAAAGAATTTTGATGAGTCATTTAGGCGTTATAGGCTTTGTTATTTTGTTTCTCCTCAAATGTGTCACACTCAGGAATCAGTTTGTTTCCCTCGGTTCAAGTGTGTTGCAGGGTTATCCAAGGTACTTTCCTTCCCTCAAGTTCTTGAAGCGACGAGAATGTGTTGTAGAACATTAAACATATATGTTCTTTACACCTTAATACCTGATCCTATCTCTGTGACAAACTATTCTTGTTGATGTTGACTCAATTTCTTCTAAGTTGTTGTGTTGACATATTGCACTAACAACATATGAGTACTTTTCACATTTCACTTACATATCATTTCAAACAGAAAAAAAACAGAAAAACAGAAAAAACTCTGATTCCTTACAGCTGTCGTGCACTTGTATTTGGTTGAATTTAGAAATGGGCTCCTCAGGCACTTACATTTACATTTATTCATTGACCAGACTTTTGTCCAAAGCGACTTCCGTGAGAGGCTAGAAACAGTCTAAGCAGACATTGACCGTTGGAGCAACCTTGAATTTAAGTGCATGAGCTCCTGTTTCTAAATTCAACCAGATACAAGTGCAAGGTGCTGGAAGGAAGCAATAAAATCGCGTCGTTAGTAAATTTATTTATTTATTTTTAATTTCTAGCCTCTCATGTAAGCCACTTTGCACAAAGCATCTGATCAATGAATAAATGTAAATGTCAATATAAATCCATATACTCACTTTTGCCAGTAACGTTGCCGTGAAGAGATTAAAGATAAAAAAAATTTCCATACCAAGACTCCAAAACGTGCATCCCACTAAAATGCGAAGCAGGTTAAAATGTCCCATGCAGGTACATCCAAAGAGGAATCGATCTAATTTAATGCATTAAAGTAAAACATGTTTTTATTTTTATTTTTTAACCATCTTTGTCAAGAGATTATAAAGATAATCTTGGGGTATGGCTTGTTTTGGGTTTTTTTCAATGTCCAATCGCACCACTTTCAATATAAATAACATGAATCAAAATATTTAAGTTATTGTTGCTGCTTTTCATATTTCAAAAAGGCGTAAAACTTAGTTTTGAAGATATATGTTGAAATCGGATCGAGGCTCAAGACGCTAAGGAGAGCATTCCATCCATTCACTAGTATAAGGCAAAAAAAACACACTATTATATATCCCCAATTGATCAATGCGGTCTACCGTGAAAGGCACCACATTCCGGTGTCAAAACATCCCCCAAAAAGTTGAGCCATTCAGCCTTGGTTGTGGGATCTTGTGGCAATTTGTGTAATGATTCTGTTTGTTAAGGAGTAAGTAAGTAAGTTAATATAAGTAGTTATGTTAACACCCGCCCACATGGAAATGAAATTATCTGGATGGTTCATTCCTATATTGTAATTTATCAATTTGAGCAATAAGGTCATTAGTACCCACTTGAACTTTATATTAGACTTAATATTCTCTTAGGATTAAGGTGTTCTAATGACTTTTTTTCTGAATGGAGCTGCCAGTCCATGAGGAATACTTTATTATGACTATCAGAGATACTAACAATAATAATGATAATAAATTATATTATTCAACAAAAATGATGACCATATAATAATAAATCATAATGACAAAAAGAATGATAATGACATATTATTATAATTGAATGAACAGTGAGCCTTTCAGCTCTGTTATGCATTTTCCTCAAGGGACCTTTCCATATTATTTTCAAATATCCAATCCAATATCCATTTCTGTCCATATTGCAGTTGGATTCAAATTTTTTAACTTCTCCCATTAATATATAAATGCGGCACTTGAGCACGAAAGAAAGGTCACTTATACTGTTGTCCAGACCCAATTCATACGGATCCTTTTTTGGATTGTTTTAAGTATTTTATTGCCCCCGGTTGAGAGGGTCCTCTGGGGTGCCACAGTATTTAGCCTCTCCACCTTCAGCTCTGACGTGACTCTGACATAACTAGCAATGTAGAAGGTCTACCCAGCATATTCATGAGCAGACACGAGGCCCTCTTTGTTTTTTTAAAGGGCATTGGCCTTGCTTCTCAGTGATGTCAGGCTGTCCTTTTACTGGCTTTTGCTCTCAGTTCTTGCTTGTAGGTTAGCCCAATAAGAACCGGTAAACACACAATAAAAAAAACTTTATTAGCCATATTCAGGCAATGTATTCCTATGTACGATAGATTTTGGCAAAAATGGGAACATGGGAAACGTGTTGGCTTTTCAAACTTATCAAGATCCTTTGATTCCTCACTTCCCGAATGGCTCTACATTTGCTGACAGGATTGTCTTGTCTTGATTGTATTTTATTTTAAAAGCCGACTATGATCAATAAATGTTTTCATGAAAATTTTTAAGTTTAGCCCAATTACCATAATGTGCAATTTGTGTGCTTTGCAAATTCAAATACCACAGAAGTAAGTTAAACTTATATGAGAGTCAATCATGTGGGTGCTGGAGCCAGGCAGAGTCCATGCCATATTGTATTTCTACCTTTGAATCTATTTAACCTGGACTTTGGAAATGTAGAATTTTTTGCAGTAGTGGAAAAAAATGAGATTATTACACTAAATACTGAATATCTTTGTAATTATTTAATCAATCCATTATCATTCACTTAATAATAATAATATTACCAGAGGGTGGGGAATCTACTCATAATAATAATAATAATAATTTATTATTATTATTATTATTATTATTATTAATAATAATAATTAATAATAATTAATAATATTATTATAGTAGAGAGTAGAGTGACATCACTCAGTGAGTGATATGTGAGTAGATCCCCCACCCCCAATGATGTATTGTGTTGATGTTGCCTGCTTGTGATAATAAAGTTAAAAGAAAGGGTTTTCTATTACCTTAACTTACACCTGTGTTGTTGCAGCCACACCAGGCAGACTAATCAAGGAGGAATACATCCATGATTGTATTCAGATGGACATCCCACCTAGTGTATCCCCATCTGACCAACAGGGAGCCCTTAAGTTGCCAACTCCAGACCATTTTGGCCAGCCCCTGCCACGTCTGCAGCTGAGTTCCGAGCTGCCACACAGGCCCAAATCTGTCACTCCCTACCCCAACCTTCCTGTGTCGCCCACAGGTAAGAGCTTTTATTTATTTTCTATACGTTCACTTTGATTCTTAACTTCCTCCAGTTTATTTAGTCTGCTCTGATCCACCGCAGGGTCCAGCTCAGGCTCCATGCCGGCTTTGCAAGGGGAGAACAGTGAGGGTCTCCTGCAGGTTGCCTCCTCTCAGGCTCAGATAATGGCTTCCATGACCCCTGTAGCTGCAGCCCCAACCCCGTCCACCCCTACCCAAAGTGCCCTTCAGCCCGCTCCCCAGCAACCCTCCCAGGTTCAGCATCAGCCCCTACTATCACAAACCCAAGGACAGAATGGGTACAATACAAACACACGGAGCCTGCAGCCCAATTTCCACAGTGAGTTGAAATGAAGCACGCACTAAATAGTAAACTAACGTCATTTACTATTTATGGATACAATGTACTGTATACATTCACATAGCCCTTGTAATTGTAATATGATTCATAGTAACATCTCTTACTTCTAAAATCAATCTGGCTTTTTATATATAATATGATATAATATAACATAATGCCACCACAACCCTGTTTATGATCCTCATATATGATATACTGAAATCTCTTCCTGATAAACTGTAATTGCTTCTTGTCATATTGAGACATTCACAGACATATGTGAGATATAACACAAACATAGTTACAATACACAAGTGAATGCATAGGCACTTTGTAACGTAGGTCTAAAATATAATGAAATAAAATGTAATTTTGTTACAGTAAATTCATATTTCATTCACTTTGCATAACAATAGAGCTTCCGGCAATACATTGACGCAATCGTTGTGACTCATGCTCATAAGTGACTGATATTGTGACTCATGCGTTTAGTCATTTCACTGGTGTATTATGACTACATTCTGTATGCAATTTACTGTTTGTGAAACGAATGAATGAATGGCCATTAAGTGTTTCTCATTCTGAATTGAGTTTTCAACCAAAATCTAATAATTCACAATACTCACCCATCACATCAACGATACAGTGTTGTGAAATGATGCTACTGCTGCTATGTTTGTCATTCTTATTTTGTATTACATGCCTCTTCAACCCTATGAAATTCAGCCACCTGGACAGGAAGCAGCACAGCATCCTACACTCCCATCGGATCCCAGCAGAATAGTCATGGCCAACAACTACCTCCACTTCTTCATCCAAACCACTTCTGTAAGATAAAGTCAAAATTGCACTTTTCTAATATTCAGGAACAACTTACACTGTTAATTCTAGAAAATATTGTGTTGTTTTTATACAGTCTGAGTGTAATTAGTAAAAAATTTAAAGTGTAAAAAGTTAAAAATATAATTAACTAGATTATGGATAATAATCAAGCAAATTTCATTTTGTTAGACTGATTAAATATATTGGCATATTAATAATCTGATTCTCTGAAATATTAATATATATTAATTTACAGATTAACTCTCATAGGGAATAAATTATTACATTTGTATTACATGATTGCGTTATATTTTACTTTTTAAAACTTTTCTAAGACTTATTTTATATACATATATTTTATATACAGTATATCTCTTCTCTCAGACATTTTCTACTATATAATTGGTTAATTTATGTTTGTTATTAAAGATAATTTGACATTTTACTGTCAGAAAATGTACAATTTATTTGTTTGAAACAGTATAATAAGGATTTCTAAATGATGACACTTCTTGCTGATGGACTGATATAAACTGCATCAGAACAGTCAAATCCTAATTAAACTGTAAAAAAGAGCTCAAATGTTTGTGTCTAGGCTGATGAGAAGAAATATGGAATGAAATTCAAATGGATTTAGATCCTTCAATTATTTTTCATTGGTTTTAGATAAATGCTGACGTACTTTTCAGCCGGGTCTAAATCCAGAAATTAAAAATAAACTTAAAAAATAAAAATAAATAAATATATATATATGGTAGGTTGGTGTGTTTTTACATTTGTGAACCGGCAATAAACAAAATTTAGTGTTTTAATACATTAATTAACCATTTATAGAAGGTTATTTATAGAAGAAGATGAAGTTTTTGCAGTCAAAGTAGGACACCATACAGTATTTTAATAGGGATATAGTATACAGTATATACAGTGGTGTGAAAAAAGTGTTTGCCCCCTTCCTGATTTCTTATTTTTTTGCATGTTTGTCACACTTAAATGTTTCAGATCATCAAACAAATTTAAATATTCGTCAAAGACAACACAAGTAAACACAAAATGCAGTTTTTAAATGAAGGTTTTTATTATTAAGGGAGAAAAAAAATCCAAACCTACATGGCCCTGTGTGAAAAAGTGATTGCCCCCCCTGTTAAAACATAACTTAACTGTGGTTTATCACACCTGAGTTCAATTTCTCTAGCCACACCCAGACGTGATTACTGCCACACCTGTTCTCAATCAAGAAATCACTTAAATAGGACCTGCCTGACAAAGTGAAGTAGACCAAAAGATCCTCAAAAGCTAGACATCATAAGAAGAAGGATTTATTGATCACACATTTTTCCCACACACATGCGGAGGGTGACACACACACACACACACATGCAGGAGTGGTGAACGATGAGATATAGTCTCTGCTTCAGGGGCAGCCAGGAGCAGTGGGCAGCCCTCACTTTGTCGGCGCCCGGGGACCAATTCCAGGTGGTGGGTCCATGCCGTGGTCAGGGACAGGACAGGAAGTGTTCTGCACGTTTTTAGTCGGGGTCCTTATGTTGGAGGAGACCCAGGCGAACACGGGGAGAACGTGCAAACTCCACACAGAAAGGCCAACATCCAAAGAACTGCAGGCCTCACTTGCCTCAGTTAAGGTCAGTGTTCATGACTCCACCATAAGAAAGAGACTGGGCAAAAATGGCCTGCATGGCAGAGTTCCAAGACGAAAACCACTGCTGAGCAAAAAGAACATTAAGGCTCGTCTCATTTTTGCCAGAAAACATCTTGATGATCCCCAAGACTTTTGGGAAAATACTCTGTGGACTGACGAGACAAAAGTTGAACTTTTTGGAAGGTGTGTGTCCCATTACATCTGGCGTAAAAGTAACACCGCATTTCAGAAAAAGAACATCATACCAACAGTAAAATATGGTGGTGGTAGTGTGATGGTCTGGGGCTGTTTTGCTGCTTCAGGACCTGGAAGACTTGCTGTGATAAATGGAACCATGAATTCTGCTGTCTACCAAAAAATCCTGAAGGAGAATGTCCGGCCATCTGTTCGTGACCTCAAGCTGAAGCGAACTTGGGTTCTGCAGCAG
>OMKR01097279.1:8918-22319 GCA_900302355.1 Cyttopsis rosea
ACACACACACACACACACACACACACACACACACACACACACACACACACACACACACACACACACACACACACACACACACACACTCTCTCACTCTCATGGCCATGTAGTCTGTACAGTGCACGTCACTGAACCACACCTTGTGCGAAAGGCAGCTGGTTGCAGCTGGCTTCTCCTCAGGGTGAACCCATATGCCACACAGATCGCTGCCTCCCACGCAGTGGCAGCGGACTGTCACACCGACTCAGATTTTGTGTCCCTAAACTAAACCCGTGGCTCGGTTCTGAGCCACAATACTCCAAACTGCTGTCTGCTAACATTTAACATGTTTTCGGGTTGACATTGCCTCGCAGCGATGAATTATTTAGGGAATTGGAACTTTTTGTCCTGCATTTTATGGAAATTTTCTTTTTAGTATTCAACAGCTCACATGGAAGATAAAAGAACATTTGCTGTTCCTTGAGTGTCAAGTTTTATAATGCGCTGGAGTGCTGATTAATTGATTTTGGTTTTTTTTCAGTCAAGTAAAAATGATAAAGAATACAAAATATGTGTCAAGTAGTTAAATAATTATTCAAATTAATCACAATAACGATCTTACACCATTGTTCTTATTGCTGTTACCAGGTATGAGAGTGTGATCGCCACCCTGTGTGAGAACCTGGACTCCCTGGACGAGCCGGAGGCGAGGGCAGCCATGATATGGATTGTGGGCGAATATGCCGAGCGCATCGACAACGCAGACGAGCTCCTGGAGAGTTTCCTTGAAGGCTTCCACGATGAAAGCACTCAGGTCTGTTTGGAAGTGGGATGATGGAGGAGGGACAGAAGAAAGAGGGTGGAGGATGGAGCGCCTTCAAGAACATTAGTCAGCTCACAAAGCCTGCTGGGAGGACTGAATTTGTGTCTCTAAACTGGAAATGGAAGCATTAAGAGTGCGATGGACCCAGGTCACAGAAGGTCTCATTTAACACATTTTGTCTTCGCCACGAGAGAAATTAAAGCGCTCTATAGGCGATTAGTGTTTTGCCTGTTTGTGAATCAAGCAGCTACTGGGTATAAAACTCATAAATGGTGTTGCACTAATAACCATTTAGGTGTCTAGTATCTCTATTAGGCTATTCATTTCCATATCCGGCTCACAGGCACATTTTGAAGGGAAGCTTGGCTTTAGCTCACAGACTTTTCTGTCACAGTTTGTTCTGGGATTAGACCCGCCTTGCTTGTTTGGAGAGCTCAACCGAACCGATGCATTAATTCCATTATTAATTCCTTGGAGAGAATTTTTTATTGCCTGTAAACTGTTTTTCCTTCGTAATGAGGGACTTATCATACATGCGAACCATTTGATATTCTTATTCGATTTAGTAATGTAGCTTTGAGTAAGTAGAAGGTAGCTTCTGCATGTTTTTCCTTTTCTTTTCTCCGCATTGTCCCATTTCCTGTCTACTTTAATAAGCCTCAGGAGTCAATTAACTTTATTTGGACGCACAGCTATTCTTTATTTTTTATTTTCTTATTTTCTTTCTTAAAGAAAGCACTGTAAAAAGTCTGAATTGGCTTTTGTCTGGAAGCAGAGTTGTATCTACTGTGTTTGAATTTGTGTGTCTACTCAGCAATTCTAAACCTGGTAAATCATTTGTTGGCTATTTTATTGAGCATAATACAACATTTAGACATACTTCCTTTCAAAGCCTGAATTTCAAGTTCCATGATGTGCAATGTATCTGTCAATTATCTAAACATTAGTTGTTTTGAATTATAGGCAAAAGTGAGTTATTACCCTTATTAAATATTAAGATACATTGTGACCTAACCTGCTAATTGCCTCAGAGTGCTGTTCACTATTCACAGTATCAAGCACAGTGCTAGACTGTATTTACTTCAATAATTGTTGCAAGTCATGGACTAGACCCCGCTGGTTTCCCCACTACACTCACGGAAGTCAGAGTTCTCTGACTGTGTGTGGCATACATTAACAACTTAATATGAGGAGTTTATGTTGGCACTGTATTTGAAAACATTTAGTCTGCATTCATAGTAGGGGGATTTGTATTTGGTTTCTAAAAACCTGTGACCACTGTGACCTCTAGGTGCAGCTGCAGCTTCTGACAGCCATCGTCAAGCTGTTTCTGAAGAAGCCCACGGAGACCCAGGAGCTGGTGCAGCAGGTCCTGAGCTTGGCCACCCAGGTGAGAATACGTAGTAAAATGGAAAACATTAGAGCCTTTAATGCAACTGTTGTTTGTTGCTCCAAATAGCATCAAATGGCAACAAGGATTTTTAGTGATAATAGTTTTGCACTGTTCAAAATCAGTCTGTGCTATCTATTGTATAACAGGTTTTAATTTGGGAGCTGCTGTCAGGAATTTAGCTTTGCATTTATCCCAGACTGAAGCTTCCTGTCTGAGTTGTGACATTGATGTCCTTGACACCCTAGACACAAGCTGCCTGGCAAAGCAAACACCTCATCAGCTGCCGCTCTCACACCGATCTAATACCTCTGTAGCCTGCTGCATCAGCTAGCTGCAATGTAAGAGAAGAGTCATTCTGCACCCTGTTTAATTAACATCAGGATCATAATCTAACCAGTTCATTTAGCTTTCCCAGATGCTGTGCTTAAATTCAGCAGCTCCATCATCTTTTACCAGCTAAATTTATATTTTTTAAGTAAATGAGGATGTTAATAAAAACCTAACATACAGCAGGAATTTACCTTATTTTTCCATTACGATGCTGAAGGCCATCATGTTCTTGTGTGTGTTGTAGGAGAAGTTGCATATTCTACTTAAAAACCTCCTCAATGCGTGACTTGACGCATACAAAGTGTTTGATCTTATTAAGTAGGCACGTTTGAATAAATAATCCAATAATGGATCCAGCCAACATATTTTGCAACATTACCCAGAACTGTCCACTTAGCTTTAGCCTTAGCTTTTGGGAATATTGAGTTTTATCCAGTGTGATGGAGGTGAGTTGAATCTGAAAAATACGGCAACTGGTGGGTTTACATTTATCTTACGGTGCTTGTTAACTGCTGTTGTATTATTATTATTATTATTTTTTTTTTTAAGAATTGCTTGCAAATACTTTGGTCTGTAGTAAAATCTTGACTACAATAAAGACATTTGTACTCCTTGTCTAAAAATTAAATTTTATAGGGTCAAAATTTTCACATAGGTTTCTAGTCTCTAGATCGGTCCAAACATATACTTTTCTCTATGTTTAAAATTGAGTGGACGGGGTAATATTTTGGGCTTATTTATTTTGGTTCAAATCCAAGGACTTTCATCAAGGAACAGAAATAAACAATGCTTTTCTCCCCCTTATCCAATCACTTTCTTTCCCCTACAGCTACGTCCTTCACTCCACTCTTAATGGCTTTTTAATTTCTACAGCTCTGACATTGGAGAAGAAGAATCAGCCTCATGTTAAGTATTCATTAAACATACTACATTAATAATAATTCTGTCCTCCTAATGTCTCCTCTCCAAAGGACTCTGACAATCCCGACCTGAGGGACCGCGGCTACATCTACTGGCGTTTGCTCTCCACGGACCCTGTGGCGGCCAAAGAGGTGGTTCTGGCTGAGAAGCCCCTGATCTCGGAGGAGACGGACCTGATCGAGCCCACCCTGCTGGAGGAGCTCATCTGCCACATAGGCACGCTGGCCTCCGTCTACCACAAGCCCCCCAGTGCCTTCGTGGAGGGCAGTCGCGGCGTGCAGCACAAGAGGCTCCCCGTGCGCACCGGCTCGTGAGTCATGCATCTTCAGACCAGATTTAGACATTTCTTCCATAGTTTCCCCTCCATGGCTGAGTCACTCAGTCAGAAGGGTCTTGTTTACTGGAGAGGACCTTGAGTCCTGAATTTACTGCGATGTTTCTCCCAAGGTTGGTTTAGTCATACAAAAGTCGAAGGAGTTTAGTGGAACAGCTGCTTCCCTTCTATCCTGACTTCAAACAAAAATCACTGTACCCAGTTAACTTTGTTTGTGTTGATTTAATTTGCTGTTGGACTAACGATCGTGTAGCGATCTCGCTACACGAACAGCCAATCATACAGCAAAAAAACAGACACATGACACGAACAGCCAATCACAAACACATGGTTGACTCATGTTTCCTCCCCAGCTCCAACAACTCAGACTCGTTGCGCGCTGGCCGAGGTGGGATCTTTCATTGCAATTCATGGATCTTTCATCACTTTCATTGCGCTGTGGGGTTTCGTGAGACTCCTCTGAATCTGGCCATTTTCTGAAAGTTGCCATTTTCAAGCATGCAAAGCGAGAAAGCGAAACTCAGCGGTGCAGGTGCCACATCCACTCGCATACTCTGCTCCCACCGCTACACTCGCTCCCATTTGGAAACATACATATTATTTTATTTTGAATAGGCTATTTTGGAAAACAGTAAAGGCCGTAATTAAGTGCCCCCCCCCACGACTGAATGCAATCTACTTTTTTGCTACCGAACCGTGACAACACTGTATTGCATCAAACCGAACCGTGAATTTTGTGAACTGTTACACCCCAAAAATAGATATATTTCTGCTTTCTCCCTCTGTCCTCCAGTGGTGAGAGTGCAGAGAGCCCAGACACCAGCTCCGCTGCCGGGATCTCTGAGGCCCCCCCGGCCGTCATCCCATCCCAGGGAGACCTCCTGGGAGACCTGCTCAACCTGGACCTGACACCCCCCACCACTACTGGACCACTCCCCCCTGCCTCTGGCCTGCAGATGGGAGCCATGGACCTCCTCGGAGGAGGGCTGGACAGCCTGGTATGTGCTCGTTATGTATAAAATGTCAGTCTATCGATATAGAATAGTATCATGAGCCATTTTATCAATTTTGGATTGAATCGCTATTTACTGGTAATTGTATTGACTCTTAGGATTGAAATTTAATCATTAGATCCTGCCCAATACTCGGCCCTATTTGGTGCATCTAAATATGAAATGTAAAAGAACTTGAGATATAGACTACTCCCAAAGAGATGAGTCTTGTCCCGTTAGCCACGTACTTAATGCCTGGGGGTGGCAAGATGGCACTAGAATGTATTGACTTCTCTTAAAGTGACTTTGCGTGGTCTTTACTTTTTACCGTAATTACAACATTGTTCTGTCCAAGCTCCTGTTTGGACACCTCTTAATATACTCTTTTGGCTAAAGTGCTTCAGTAAGTTGTGAGAAGATATTTAATGTCCATCCCAATCAGTTTCACTGGTGTGTGAAATTCCCCTTGCCTAGCCCTGCATTCTTTCTTTCTTTCTTTCATTTTTTTCATTTTTTTTTTTTTTTTTTACATTAAAATTTTTTTTTTGAATCTTGTGTGTTTTCCCTTTCGTCCTTTCTTGTTCAACGCTACGCCTGCAGATGGGGGATGAATCGGAGCCGGTAATAGCTTTGCACTGTCCATTTCCAGTGTTAAGGAATTTAGTAGATCGCCACTGTCTCATCTATTTCCCTACACCTGTTCTTTATTTACATGTGTCTGTCTGACATTTTCCACACATTCGGTCGGGCGGCCCTCATGCATCTATTCACCATCGCCTATTATGCTGATCTGTGAAGCGTGTCCCCATCCAGAGTCCCTCCTTTTTGTCTTATCTCTGGGCTTGATGGTGTGTGTCATCTTTTCATCAGCCGCACACCCCCCTGCGAGCGGACACTCCTCAGTCACCACAGCTCCCACACCAGTCCCCGTCGCCCCCAGATTACAGCCCCACTGAGGTTGGTCCAGGGGAGGAAAAAACTAGGAAAGACGAGCACCGTAGTTAGACTCCCCAGCCCTCCCCATGCCATCCCCTGTGTAGTGCTGTGACCTTTTTCAAGCAGCTGCTGTGGCTCTTTTGTAGTTCAGCAGACAAGTCGTTAATATAAGTTCCCACACAGAGTTCTTAAGAAATCCTCCTTTGTTTCGTTTTTTTCCTCTCATCTGTGCTGTTTGTACTTTTATTTAAAAAATATTTTTATACCTTGTTCAACCTTTTGCATATTATCTCACTGTAGCTAAAAGTCTTAAGGTAATCGTACTGCACTGCTATAAAGATTTACAGGGTATCTGTCACACTTTCCTCTGGTGTTGATTTGCTCAGTTGATAGTATTCTGTCTTGACTTGTTTTGTGCTGTTGGCACTTCACTGTTGTCACCTTAGCGGTTACCCTTTCACAGTCTAATGCTGACTGTCATTAATCATGGAAACGGATTCTTTCACCCTCATCGTCCTCCATCCATCCTCCTCAAAAACCCCAGGATAATATTTTACCTACTCTATCTCAGACTAATTTATAACCCCATTCTTGGGCTTTTTCCCCTCTCAGCTCGGCGGCGATATTGGAGGAAGTCCTGCTGTAAGTCATTTTGTCAGAATATTCAATCACTCAAGTTTACATTTTTATGACTTAATTGGCTTGATGGGTTTAGAATCGAATTTGCTGCTCTGTGGCCTACAGATGGGGGCTGGTTTTGGGGCTCCTCCTGCTGTAGCGCCAGCCGCACTCAACGCCCCCGTGGGTGGAGGTTTAGGCGATCTGTTTGACCTCGGAGGTGGCGTCGGTTTGCCCATGGGATTCTACATCCCTCCCAAAACGGTGAGTCTCCAATTAACTCTGAAGATTAATTTAAGGATGCACAGAATTATTCAGATTTGGACCTGATTCCACAGACCTGTTTTTTTAATCTTGTTTGACGACACTGATTACTATTATTCTGTTCTATGCTATTTACTTGCTTCCCGATTTCCCCTCCTCCATTAAGCCATTAGGAAAAAAGACAGAGCTTGGTGCTTTGGAATGGGAAAGTAACTTGATTGTTTAACGTTTTAAAAGAGTCACTTTGTCCAATTTTCTTTTTCTGTATTTGTGTGTAAGGTGTGGCTGCCCGCCATGAAGGCGAAGGGTCTGGAGATCTCCGGCACATTCGGCCGTCGTGCCGGGGTCATCCAAATGGAGATGACCCTCACCAACAAAGCGATGAGTGTCATGACTGACTTTGCCATCCAGTTCAATAGAAACAGGTGGGAGGACTGTAAAACACTCATTTTTATCCCAGAAGTTTCATGGAAAACACACCGTATGGATGGTTTATGGATGTATCCGTTAGCGTTTTCTCATGGGATAATCCGCTGCTGCTGATTTCTCCATGCTATAATTTAAAATACTCATCGCCCTGTGTGGTTTATGTGCCATATTGCAAGTCATGATAATTATGTGCTTCTGCACAACTCTTGCTTTCACCATGTCCGTCTCTAGCTTTGGCCTGGCCCCGGCTGGCCCCCTTCAGGTCCTCACACCCCTCAACCCAAACCAAACTATTGAAGTCTCGCTCCCTCTCAACACTGTGGGGCCTGTAATGAAGATGGAGCCCCTCAATAACCTGCAGGTGACCACAACAAAATCACACACATTTTGAAGTACTTTGGAGTACAAGGTTTCCATAATAACTGCTGGTAGAATTACTTAGTTTGGAATGTTACCATACCAAGAGCTGAATTCTCTTGTTAATTGCCCGCATGGTGGCTCAGTGGTTAGCACTGTTGCCTCACAGCAAGAAGGTCCTGGGTTTGAATTCCGGCCGCCCCAGGTCCTTTCTGTGTGGAGTTTGCATGTTCTCCTTGTGTTTGTGTGGGTTTCCTTTGGGTGCTCCGGTTTCCTCCCACCATCAAAGACATGTATGTTAGGGTTTAATACTCCTGTCACTGCCCCTGACCAAGGCACAGGTGAAAGAACTGGAGTTGGTCCCTGGGCGCTGCACTGCAGCTGCCCACTGCTCCTAGTGGTGTACGGGATGGGTCAAATGCAGAGGACACATTTCATTCTTGATGTATACTGAGATATGATAATAAAGAATCTAATCTAAATTGGAGCTTTTAATTGAATCACAGCTTTTAATATGCACACAAATCGCTTTCATCTGACTTATTACTATGTGCCAAAGAAAAATAGCTATTTGAAATGGTTTCGACAACTTTGATATCAAATAATCCTAACCTCTTAATCAAAATGTTAAACCTTTATATCTTAAGTGCAAGTGCTGCGTTTGATAGATTTAAGCAGCATGTATTTGTCAAGGTTTTGTCCTTGTCATCCTGCTCTTCAACAACACCAGTTTTGTAACTAAGCTATTAAATGCCTGCACTGCTAATAGAAAATATTAAAAAGTTACATAAGACTCTTTTAGAACCCTTGCAATTAGTTCCAAATAAATAAATAAAAAAAAGGCACAAGGGGACTGGCTGCTTTGTGATCAGGGCGGTTCAGTTTAGTGAGAAAAATGGTGAGCTGGAGTCCTGTTCAGCTGGAG
Organism: Cyttopsis rosea; assembly: GCA_900302355.1. NCBI lineage: Eukaryota > Metazoa > Chordata > Actinopteri > Zeiformes > Parazenidae > Cyttopsis > Cyttopsis rosea. Next base: position 17,220 of record OMKR01097279.1, read on the forward strand.
AGAGGAGATAAGAGCATCTAGGAGGGACGATCAAGGAGGGGACGTCATTAGTGGACACCCACAGCACGCTCTCCAATATGCTGCCCGTTGGTTGCTCTTTGAAACGACATTGGCACTCATTAAGATGTCACAGGGACTAAGATTAACTGAATACCTCGTTCTTTGTGAAAATGGTGAATCCCTAAAACAGTCCAAATCACTTGATATGTGTAGATACACATAATGCTGTCAATTTCCTTTCCAGAAAGTAGAGAAACATTTGCCTCTGTAGATGTTGTCACCTTAAATCTTCAAGGATTAAGTCATGTTTTATCAGATAATCAGTTTGAGACCATTTGAAATATCTGAAGATGTGGAAGTCATTATGTGATTATTTCTGCATCGATTGCACTAAATAAGCAGGTTGCAGTGCTACTGTTCCCTGAGATTACAGACCGTCTCTGGGCAGCCCTAGTGTACGATGTCCTCATGAATTATTCAGCGGTGCTTTTCGAGCCATCCTCTGGCTGAACTCGCTATCCTTTACAGCCCTCCGTCAAGCTGCCTGATCAATATCACGCCCCGGCACTTGTCACTGGTCCAGGTGCATCGAAGGGTGTTTTGGGTTTTCAATATCTCAATGTTTTGAGACTCTGGATAAGCGTTGTGTGACAAAGGTGTAATGTTTTTTTCCCCTTTGAGGGTGTATCAAGATGAGCCTTAAGCCAGACGCCAACATGCATCACAGTGATACTTAAGAGTGCTTGCAGAGCGCTGAAGACAGCGATGTGTACGCAGGGGTGTCGAATCAGCAGTACCCGTCCGTAAGGCCAGTCAGAAAGTAATTACTCGTGGACTACCCCTCATTTCTGTTCTGGTCTCGCTCCTCCTCTACCCCCTCCTCGGGTCTAATCCCCTCTCACAGGTGGCTGTTAAAAACAACATTGACGTCTTCTACTTCAGCTGCCAGTACCCCATCAACATGTTGTTTGTGGAGGACGGAAAGATGGGTGAGTGCTTCCACCTCTGCACTCCAAACCTCTCTGACGTCAACACTGACAGTTCTACCATTTGTTGCTGTGTTTTTTGTTTATTTTTTTGTTTTTGTTTTTGTTTTTTTGATCTTTGCTTCATCTGAGCGCAAGAGCCCGAGCATATGACGTACAACACCGATATGGGCACTAAGAGTGTTTTGATCAGTCGCATTGTTTCTCCGCTCTGGTTGATTCGATCATGGTGGCGGCTTAGCGGTTCTCCCCCCTGTGGAGACACGGCCAGCAGCACAGTTTTGGCTGCAGGCTGCGATCTAATGCTCCGGAACCTAATCCACAGCAGGAGGCCTTATGTTCAGCATGGCAACAAACTATTCATCCAGCGGTGTGTGTGTGTGTGGGCCGTTTTCTGTATTTAACCACACAGGCTGTTCTCAAAAAAATGTTTTACTTCTTCTAACTCCTACTCAGGTACGGTCACTGATGATCAGTCTCAAAATGCCAATGACAAGCTGATCATGCACATCTGCTCCGAAAATCAAATTATGTGGCTTATTTATGTATTCATATTTTCACATTCTGCAAAGACATTGTATGCTGCTGTATTTCCTTCTTTTATAGTTTTTAATTTGCCATACTCGTTGTATTGAATGCATTATACTTTGTTGTTTTGGGGATCATTTGTTTTCTCCTCATCTCATTTTGAACCCCCCCCCCCTTGTGTTTTTCTCCACAGAGAGGCAGGTGTTCCTGGCCACATGGAAAGACATTCCAAATGAAAATGAATCCCAGTTCCAGATCAAAGATTGCCATCTCAACTCTGGTAAGAACGAAGAGAGATGAAGCAACTGGTGCACGGTATTCTGTGTCTCAGCTCACTAGGGCCATCACCAAACTTTAAGAGTCATACAAGTAATTGTGATTAACACTGTAATTGTTGTTAATTTTATGGAACGTTATAGTATAAGCCTAGCCTGGCATCACCAGACCAATTTGCAAATGTATATTGGTCTGGAATCTCCGTTCATTTTAGATTTCCAAGGGGCGTTATCAACGGGCGCAGACCAAAATGTCTCTGGACACAATTGGATAGACCTACAACCTACAATCAGAGCAATGACACGTGTGATGTAGGCTGCATACCCGCTGGTTAGCCGGTTAGCACTATAAACCCGCCCCGATTGGATAGACCTACAACCAATCGGAGCAACGACGCGTGGGACGTAGCGGTGAGCGACAGAAAATGGCGACTATGATTGGCATGGTGGAAATCTGTTTGAATGGGAGGGTAGCCAGACCAATCTGCCAGAGCACATGTGTTCGCAGATTGGTCTGGTTCCCAGGCTAGTATAAGCCTAATAATAGGGTAATAATAAACATACACCTTATGAAGAGGAGCCATGTATTGCTATTTGAATACATTAAATAAAATACATTTCTGTTTGCATTTGGGCTTTGTAAACAAAGATTTTGCATGGCACATATGACATAAATAATACCTTAACAATTCAAAGCCTGTTACTGAAATATAGAATACATAACAATAAATATATACAAAAAAATCACAGGGTCCATTAATCAAAATAAATTTATTTTGTGGCAAAATCATCCGTCATGCACAACCACAGCAAATCAGCAGATGTAAATGCTGAAATTAAGCAACAAAGAGCCGTCTGTAAATTATCTACAGCATGACTTTTCACAGAACGCGTCAGTGTGGCCTGTTGGCAACTCTGTCATCATCTTGCTTTATAAGGCAAGAAATGTGGTCTCATGTGATCTGACATGAAAGAGCCTTGTGTTCAAGATGAACTCAAATGACAAAAATGCACTTAATAATACATGACTAACATTGGCTTACAATTCCCTTGACATTTGGAATGAAGTATATGATTGTGGAATCCGACGATTGTTGATATCGCGATCAGCTCAAATAATCGCAATGATCGTGTAGTAATTGCAAAAGCTCAAACTAACACCTACTTTCCATGTTTGACAGCTCGTAGCACGACATGCTGAGCCGTGCTGACTATCTCATCCTGACTAATGAAACAAATTCTATTTGATCAGAGCTCATCGTCATCTCCAATCCCTATTTATATGTGTTAATTTGGTTTTACATAAGCGTGCGAGCCACTGGAGTAGAGGAGAATTCCTAATGACGGCTTAATGGAGAATATCCCCCCCAACAATGAATTTCTTCCTCATGAATAGAGAGAGTTTCAGATCCTGCTGTGGCGTCGTAGCGAGTTGCCGCGTCACAGAGGCTGAGGAGGAAAGCCAATTCTAAATTAAGGTTTATATCTCCGCTACGCAGACAGCCTGGATGGTGTGACCACCAGTGAATTTAGTGAATGATTTCGGACCGAGGCGCTCTGCCACGGACAATAACGAGATCATTAGTGAGGAGTATAAGGAATCGGCGAGTCCGACTGTGAATTGAAGAATAATATGAATAATTATTCATAGAAGTTGTAAAAGCAGGTCATGAGAAAGTAATAAAATATATACACTGCTCAAAAAAATTAAGGGAACACGTAATCGTCACAATATAACACCAAGTCAGTTAAACTTCAGGGATATCAATCTGTCCATTTAGGAAGCACAAGTGAATCAATTTCACCTGCTTTGGTGCAAATGAAATTGACAACAGGTGCAATGGAGAGGCAAAAGCAAGACAAGACAATGGTTTTGCAGCTCCAGCTCCTCCAGGATGGCACATTCATACGTGTGGTCGTGGTTTGCCGTGTCTCCCAGCACAGTCTCAAGAGCACGGACGAGATGCCAGGAGACCGGCCGTTACACGAGGAGAGCTGGACAGGGCCGTAGAAGGGCATCGACCCAGCAGCAGGACCGGTATCTGCTCCTTTGTGCGAGGAGGAACAGGAGGAGCACTGCCAGAGCCCTACAAAATGACCTAGCAGGCTACTGGTGTGCATGTTTCTGACCAAACTGTCAGAAACAGACTCCATGAGGGTGGCATGAGGGCCCAACGTCCTCTAGTGGGACCTGTGCTCACAGCTCAGCACCATGCCGCTCGATCGGCATTCGCCAGAGAACACCAGAATTGGCAGGTCCGCCATTGGCGCCCTGTTCTCTTCACAGATGAGAGCAGGTTCACACTGAGCACATGTGACAGGCGTGAAAGAGTCTGGAGATGCCGTGGTGAACGTTATGCTGCCTGTAACATCATCCAGCATGACCAGTTTGGCGGTGGGTCAGTGATGGTGTGGGGAGGCATATCCTTGGAGGGTCGCACAAACCTCCATGGCATAGCCAACGGTACCCTGACTGCTGTTAGGTACCGGGATGAAATCCTCAGCGCGATTGTCAGACCTTACACTGGTGCAGTGGGCCCTGGGTTCCTCCTGGTCCTGGACAATGCCCGGCTTCATTTGGCCAGAGTGTGTAGGCAGTTCCTGGATGACGAAGGCATCTATGCCATTGACTGGCCCTCTCGTTCGCCTGACCTAAATCCAATTGAGCACCTATGGGACGTTATGTATCGACGCCGCCAAGTACCATCACAGACTGTCCAGGAGCTCACTGATGTCATGATCCAGGTCTGGGAGGAGATCCCCCAGGACACCATCCTCCAACTCATCAGGATCATGCCCAGACATTGTCGGGAGTGCATACAGGCACGCGGGGGCCATACACACTACTGAGTCACATTATGAGTTGCCGTGATAAAATTCACGCAAGTTGGATCAGCCTGTGATTTAATTTTTTTACTTTGATTTTCGGTGTGATTTTGAATCCATCCCTCAATGGGTTGATGATTTTGGTTTCCATTGACCGTTATGTCATTTTGTTCTCAACAAATTATACAATGTACATCAGAAAAGATTTTCAACTTGAATAATTTGTTCATCAAGATCTGATGTGTGATTTAACTGTTCCCTTAATTTTTTTTGTATATTAAGTGAAATAATTTAATGTCATGTTTAAATGTTAATGTTTAAATTTAAGTGCGATATTTTTGATAGTTTGTGACAATTCGATTATTTTGTGTGAACAAACTGGACTGAATCACTTCCTGAAACAATTCGTTCATCAGTCAATTCAGTTGAGCTCTCAAGTCAGTTACGAGCAAACCTGATAACTGAATCACTTTCTAAAACAAAAC
>OMKR01097366.1:3073-16979 GCA_900302355.1 Cyttopsis rosea
GGGGGGGGGGGGCACAGATGGACAGAACACAGATGAACTGGAATCTATGACGATCCCAATGTTCTTCAAACTTTTATGTTAATTTAATTGTTGTTTTTTTCATTTTCTCGAGGCAAAGGATGTAACATGTCATCAAAGGGTTCAGAACAATTCCTTCAAAGACGATTCAACCCTCTAGGTGGTGAATAATAGAGAGAGAGAGAGAGATAACACTGGAAAATTGCATTTTTTGTTGATTCACCCTCCCTTCAATCACAAATGCTAGTGCATGTTTTGTGGTTCCTAATGAATTACGCATGACGTGTGTGTGTGTGTGTGTGTGTAGTGTGTTGAGGAGTGGGGGTGGTGTAGGAGTTAAATGGTGGGAGGAAGGGTGTTTGTGTGTGTGTGTGTGTGTGTGCGTGTGTGTTTAGGAGAGAGAGACAGAGGGTAGTGATGAAGCACGTGCCAATGTTTGTGTTTGTGCAGTATGTGCATGTGCCAAGTGTGTAAATTGAGACAATGCGGCATGGGAAATGTGTTGCTTGTGTGTTCATGTTGTGCATTTTGCATGACTGTGTATGTGTGTGTGTGTGTGTGTGTAGTTTGTGTCTAGTTTTTCCACGGGGGATTTACTTCTTAAGTAACGCGGGCGTGATTAGGAATCTGCCATCTGCTAGTCTGCGAGGGGTGCCGCATCACACATGCGCAAGCACACACACGGGTGGGGGGGTCAATAGATGAGGACATGACATACGTGTCCAGGTACGTGCACCAGCGTGGTCACATGCACGATCACACACAGATATATGCTTAAGGAAATAGCTCAAATACAGCAAAGACTGATCTCCTATTCTTATTTAGTAATAACACCATATTAAGGTGAGTGTCGCCTGTTATGTGGTGATGGCTCTTTCTGCATTTGTTGTAGAAAGTGAAGATAACTTAAAGGTACTGTATATAGTTTTATTACATGTATTAATTGCTTTGTCTTGCCAATGTGTGAACGGATTGTAACGTAACAAAAAATGAGACCGTCCCCGACTTTCTCGGTTGCCTTAACAGCCTGTTTTTCCGGCAAATACAAGTGACGTTTATGCGCGCTCCCGAGTGCCTTCGAATGTCGCTGTCAACCAATACGAAAAGACGCTGCTCTGTCGTCAGGCAGACATGACGAAGCCGGCCAATCACAAAAACCTCTGAAGGGAATTTCTGAAATTTTTACTTTAACTTTAACTTATCTCTTCTGAGAATAAAGCTGTTTCTCTTTCCTCTCTTTCCCTCTCTCTGTCTGTCGTCCTTCCATACACTGATTCAATTAGTTTTGCTGATGTTGCTGATTGTCTTGCTTCGAGGATGCGAATACTCCGGTTTCTTCCTGATGGGGGAACTAGGCATGTGTTAGCACGAAGAAATCATAGAGAATCCATCTGCTTGTCAAAAGAAAATCTTTGTTGGTCGGCAACATTTTGTCCTTGTGTGTAAAACGTACACCGTGCTTAATCTCTGTCTCTTTCTCTACGCACATGCAGAGACGCAACTTTATTTCTTTTCGACATGGATATGACCCTCAAAACTACTGACCGAGCCGCTGTGTCGGAGCAGACTCGCCGGTGTTCACTGCTCATTGTGGGCTGCAATTGTGCTGCCGCAAAAGGTCAGGAACCCTGCGAAACGTCGGTAAGTCCAAGGCAGTATAGGTGCGACCACCCATGATGAGTTAACAATATCAATTGATAGCATTTGAACATCATTTTCATCTACATTCCCCCAATTATTGCTCTTGTATCGTTCCCCTTCCTTGATCTGTCCATACACTGATGTCCGTTAAGCCACCCGTCACTAAAGGTGTCATGTAGTTAATGTGCACTCAATCTCACCTCCTCTCTGACAATGGTTCTCCACGTTCTCTCCATCGCACACACAAACACATACACATACACACATTCACACACACACACACACAGGTCACTCATTTGAAGAGCCTTTGTTACTCATGCTTTGTGAGCGAGGCGTGCTGAGAGGTTCTGCCTACACAGCATGGCATCACACACTCGCTCTCCTCCCGCCCTGTGTAAGTGGACTCACTCCGCGGCCAGACGTGACTCACCATTACAACGCTGCTGCCTGGGACACACGCACGCGGCCAATAGTGGTCAGCTGTTTCATTCTGCGCTGTAATGGAATTTTTGGTGCAATATTGATGGGACAATTTGGAAGGGGTTTTTTTGGACCCCCATCTACTGACATGAAAATCTGTTATACTGATATGATATACTGAGTGATACAACAGCATGTGTGCTTGCTACACACACACACACACACACACACACATACACACACACACACACACACACACACACACACACACACACACACACACACACACACACACATACGCCAGGGCTGTATGAAGCTTGTTATGCATCCGCCACTCCTTAAGTAAATATCTAAGCTTGGTACAATACAGCGGAACAGTCCCACAGTCCTTTGCACCACCAAAATGTTTGGATGACAAGAAAGCTTTATTGAGAGGTGAAACATGGTCTATTTATAATTTGAACAAAATGTACCGCATGCTGCTCCGACATGAAGAGACGACTCAACTTGTGTGGCATCGTCTTGCCGCCAAACTCAAACCTCTGATGTGAGAAGGTAACAGTTCTCTCTCAGGTGTCCCAGATGGAAGCCAAATTCAGTTTTATGCACACACAGGGTGTCCTTAAATAGTCTTACTTCGTTTCAGATTCAAGTATTTGACTGTTAAACTTGATTTTGAAAAGGCTTGAATATTTCTTGTCAAGTATTCTATATTAACTATTAATCTAATTTTGGTCAAATCGGGTGCTAAATTCCCTATTCAGAAAGTAAAAATTCTGCCCTCCTTTTGTTCTGGCCGTTTGCTAATTGTTCCAACCAGCTAATCCAGATTGTTGAACCAAAATGTAATTTATGGTAAAGTGGAAATCTGTGCATTCTTGCCGGGAAAGACGGACCCCACCACCAACAATGGTCACAGCATAAAGCCTGGTTTATATCTGCCGTGCGAGGGCCATGTCGCCTGCGCGAAGAAATGCATTGGAAGCGATGAGAGATCACCGTTTTGCTGTTTTATTGCTGATATGTTGGCCAAAATTTATCTGCAGCACAATTCAGATGTGAAAGTTGACCACTTTTTGACGCAGAGACAAAATAGTATACGCAAACAGCTCATTTAGGTAGGAAGGGAGGAAGGCGAGAGGAAGGGGGTGAGGGGTTGAGGGGAGTCACGCTGGGTCCATATTTGATGTGTGTCGTGTCATTGTTGTTATCTGTTGAAAGTTGAAAGTTGAAAGTTATTTATTTTAAAGGGGTTAGTAGAGGTTAGAACACAGTGGGGGCACGGTGAAAAAAAGCATACTATTAATATACATTATTTTTAATGAGTGAACGTTCACCTCAGCATACGACACATACACACAGAAACATGCAGAGGGAGAGGGAGGCTCCACAGAGAGAGAGAGGGAGGCTCCGGAAACTCTCGGATTTGGGCCACTTTTGCCTGCAGTGTGAACGTAGCCTAATGCCGTGGACACACTACACGACTTTCAAAGTTGTCAGATCGCTGTACAGTTTAAACTACACAACTTTCTGTCTTGTGATCGAGAATGTTGAAGTGGTTGTGGTTTTACACCAAATGACTGATCGGCGACAGGGGGTCACACATTACAAGATCTTTCACCAGGCGGAATCCCCGACAAGTCACTGTCTGGTCTCAAACTACGTTTTGTCACGAAAACATATGCGAGAAGTGACACCGGAAATGGCGTGATACCACCATAAAATCTGAATTTAAATAAGAATTACTGTATATTAAAAACCTAGAGAAGAAAAGTAAAATAGATATGTTATGTGTTTGGCTCCTGCTCCAGTGCACTTCCATTGCTCCTTCTCGACTCCTCCCCTCCCCCCTCACGGGCTGCAGCTTGTTGCGTCACTCCCAACACCACCAGATATTAAACCTGCTAGATATCTGGCGAGCAGTCGGATGGCGCTGTGAGCAGTTCACGCTCGTCCCTCGCGGGAGCACGATGTGATTTGCCACCAATCTGCGGCTTTGCTCGGCGATCTACAAAAACCTGTCGGCGAGTGGAAAATCAGGCTAAAATCTTATAATCTGAACTTGGCATAAGGGAACGCCCACTTACACTGTAGACATGCCCACACACACAGAGTGTTCTATATTCTCTATATAGTGCATAAGCCTCCGGTAGTGTGTTGCATTAGCAGACCGGCCTGGGGAAATGCGCTGATGAAATATTTAAAGCCGACCGTGTCTCTGTTTACCGTCGGGGCATGTGGGGCATTCCTTACTTGACGGGAGACAAAGAGACCAAGTGCAAAAGCGCAGGTGTACACACACATACCGAAAGCTATGTGTGTTTTTTATTTACTGATTATGTCTGATAGAGGAAAAGATTAAGCTGATTTGAAGTCTGTGTTGAAGTGCTAGTCACATCCAATTCATTTATTCTTTGTTTGTTTGTTTGTTTGTTTTATACGCATTTAGTTCATGATTAAAGGTGCAGTGTGTAGAATTTAGTGGCATCTGGCGGAACGTACTTGGCAGAAATGGAATATAATATTCATAACCATGTTTTAATTTGTGTATAATCCACGAAAATAAGAATTGTTGTGTTTTCCTTACCTTCGAATGAGCCGTTTATCTGTACATTGGAGAGGGTCCTCTTCCACGGAGGCCGCCATGTTGCACAGCCATGTTTCTACAGTAGCCCAGAACGGACAAACCAAACACTGGCTCTAGAGAGGGACTTTTGCGAGTTTCGCGGCCACAATAGCTTCTCCTACACAAAGGGGAATTCAATTGGTTGCAATCTGCAACCTCACCGCTAGTGGCCGCTAAATTCCACACACTGCACCTTTAAATTACTTTGGAGCAGTAAACAGTTAGAAACACAAACCACAAACACATCGGCCTCACTTTCCCGTTGCTGATATCTTTGTCTATCCACGACAGCTAAGCTGAAGCCACGGAGGGCTTATGATTCGTCCTTGATCCGGAGGCGGGGTGGCGGACCCTCGAATACATCAGACAGCATGGAACACAGCATGTCAGTCGCTCTACCCTCCACTCCGCTCTCTCTCTTTCTCCCGCCACATTAAAAAAACAGTTAATTTTTCCATCATTTTACCACGGCTGGAAATCTCTAGAAGCAACTAGCTTTTGCCACACTCACACAAGTGTTATTATCTTATTATTTGCACGTCGTCGGATAGACCGGTCCTTTAAAATCAGTGTCCTTTTGGGACCAGAGGATGAATAAAAGGCTTGATTTTACACTGTCCTGGATGTCCTTTTTCAGCTTTTCACACACACGCCCTACGTGGTCGACTTGTTCAAATGAAAAATAATGAAATCGAACACACAAGGTCGCCTCGGGGAACTCACGATAGCTACATATTTCCTTTCAGCTTCAGCTTTGTTCGCTGATTCAAAGAAGGGCATTGTCGCAGTGGCAATAAAGGGACGAGGAGGCTATAGATGGGGCGCTTTGGCAAGAAGGATAAGGCAACAGAGAAAGGAGGGTGTCGGGTCGTATCAGTTCTTCTTCCTCATCAACAATAGCAGCCGCCTGCGGAGTGAAAGGACAGAACAATTAACCTGTTGGCAGAGTCACCTTGTGCTCCATTTCCCTCCAGCCGCCATTAATAAAGCGCCCAGCGTGGTGCCGAGGCCAGACGGGCTACACTTCCCCAAGTTTACTGAGCAAAATCTCCTCTTTCCAGTGATTTGCTAATTTGCCTTGAGATGAACAATTCTTTAACACAAGAATTAAAAGTGAGTATTTACGTTATTAATCAGTTGGTCCAGCACCTCAATCAATCTGTTTAGCTAATTGCTCAGTCAGTCAATCACTCTGCCATTGATCTGTTCACTAGTTAGCCAGCTAGCTAACGCTGCTTTCCATCGAAAAACCTGACCTCCTACTTGGAAAAGTGCAAAAGGAACAGCCGTTTAAGTTGGAACTCTAAGTGGGAATTTGCGGGCGGGACGCTCAGGCAACAGACCGAGACAACGAGGCAACGAGTTTGCCGAGACAACAGACCTGACGTCACAGCAACATGGCGGCGCAGACGGGCTGGCCAAACAAACCCAAAATTGTTGCGGGCGGCCGTGTTTTCCCAAACAGAACGGAACGGAACACCTTTAGCTCAGAAATGGGGACGACCGTGTCGGACATGCAACACCACTCGTTGGATGATTGGACGACTTGCAATTTATTGGTTGGCCGCCAGTCACTCATCGGGTTCGTCATTCATGTCAGTTCGTCAGTTATTAGTCAGTAAAATCCAAACCAGCAGGCAATCAGGTGATCATTTAGCTAGACAACAAAGGGCTGTCTGTCTTTCTTTCTTTCTTTCTTTCTTTCTTTCTTTCTTTCTTTCTTTCCCCCCTTTGCAAGAGCTGGAAGCTGTAGTTTGTCCTAACCCCCATAGAGACACAAACCGTCCATCATGGTGGCCTGGTGTCGTCTCCAGGACTCTAATTCTTTCTCCAGGCCAAATTCCTCTTTCTCTCCAACATATTGTTCTCTTCCTTCATCTCGTCCCCCCTTTCTGTCACAGGGTGTATATGTCTCTCCTTTTTGCTTGTGCATCTCGCGGTCCCCTTGGGGAGCCACTTTATTCAGCTTGGGCTGGTGCTGTCCACTCCCTCTGTCTCCCTTTAGGGGTGGAGAACGGTAACACAGCATAATATTACATCTTCTATGAATACAGTTTGTCAGCTTTGACCTTGGGCAGCTTACGGCCCGCTGCTCTCAGCTAAATATCAATACATTTTACACTCGATTGATTTTCCACTTACTCCTGCCACTGGCTTAGGTCAAACTGACTTAGGTATTAAATACTCAGGGTTATTTATGACCAGATCTTTTTACCATAGTGAACAGAAAAGTAACAAGCACGTTGTTGTAAAAAAAAAAGTAAACTCTGAAAGATGTGTTAAATTTAAATGTATTAAAATGTAATTTTGCCAAACATTTTGCCTTAAGCCCATTATTATGATCAAATATATATGATAAAATTGTTCTCCTTTATATTTGTTTATAGCAACGAAAATCTTCTAGGGTTCTTCTCAAACAAGCTTCTTACATCAAACGTATCATTGAAATAAATAGTGACACCGGGCTTGTGTGGGTCTAGATTGATCCCACTGGATTTGTCGGTCTGAATAGAAAAGCAGCCGTGCTAAATCTAGGTATGCATTCAAAGGTCTTGTTGTGGTTTTTAAAAGGGATCCTTAGAGGACTTTAAATATAACATAAGGAACTACAGAAGGTATCGGCAGGACTTAACCAAAGATCAAGCAACCTTTCCCAAGACGGGTGATGGTGTGAGAAGAAGGAAGCTTATCAGTGAAAGCCAGAAAGGAGGAACTCCAGGCAGCAACATGATGCAAAGACCACTCCATTCTGCTCAGTTATCTTCTGCTGTGGGCCAAAGCAGCAAGACACAAACCACATGCATTTTCAATACCTTGTCAGATGTGATGTCTTTTTGTCTTTTTTGAAGCTTGTTTGTGCAGATCACATTTTTAGAAACTGGATAAATTGGTGTTCTTGCTATACAGGTCTGAAGACAGCCTCAAAAAACGATGTAGACTTCTATCAAGTGTGTACTGTAACAGATGATAGATACTGATCTGAGATACTGTCTATCAGTATCAGTATCACACTATCTATACTAATCACTGTTTTTCAGCCGACGTGCCATCATGATTTTCTTTTTCAAATTCCACTTAAAATAAACAAATAATGGATCAAATTTACAAGGCTGCACTAATTCATCAGTTCCAGCCAGAATAGCAGCTCTAGGCTCTAGGCTTTTTATGTTCATTAAAACAAGCTCAAGTTTCACACTGAAAGTTAGAATTATTAATAGGCCATAATACAGTAATAATCACAGTTATACAAGTTTGAGGCATTTTATGACGTGTTTAGATGTTGACAGATGGTGCGCCGTGGGATTATTTCATTGTAAAATGTTTCCCCTGGCTGAAATAAGGTTAGGAAACACTACAAAATAGAGAATATTGTTAAAGAATTATGAATGAAGTATGAATATAGTCAATTTCCAATCAATCAATTTCCATAGAAACTTCCCACTTGCAATTATTTAGCCTCTATGTAGCACCTAAGAAGATTAACACACAGAAACCATGGTGGATGCCAGGATGCACACCTTCCGACATACACGGACAGAGACAAAGGTTCGGGAGCTGGAAATAACTATGGCTGGTTAATTACCGTGCCAAAAATGAGCTTTTCTTTTATTTATGGATCCCAGAACACAGCGCCTAAATCTGCCTCGGCGGTAAACAGCGAGCCGTAATTCTGTGAGGCGGGTATGATGATAGGGTTTAGAATCTCCATCTGTTGCAGAAGAGTCAACACAGAGGATGATGGTGGATACATCAGACAGTGGAGCCAACAGCTCTCATGATACTAATGCTGCCGTAGCAGAACACCCCTCAGACCGCAAGGGTCTAAGTGACTGGCAAGTAAGTGTTGTATTAATTACATAGGAATAAAACATTTTATTTTAAACAATCATCTTGATCTCTGAATTTGAAGAGTGCACTAAATATTAGCTGCAAAATAGGAAGCGTGCCTCCAGTTCTGAGAGACAGCTTAGATTTACCTTAAAATGATTTTTTTTTATTTTGCATTGTTTGAGGTTGGCGTCTGGGCTCTACTGCTCGTCATTCCCGGCAACGTGTATAGCATGTAGTTGTTGTTATGTCACAGCCTTATTCTAAAATGGATTAAATTCATTTTTGTCCTCATCAGTCTACACAAAATACCCCACAATGGCAAAACTGTTTTTTAGAAATCTTTGCAAATTTATTAAAAATAAAAACTAGAAATCTAACATTTACATAAGTATTCAGACCCTTTGCTATGACACTCGTAATTGAGCTTGCGCATCAGAGCAAAAACCAAGCCACGAGGTAGAAATAATTGTCCTTAGACATGCGTGACAGGATTGTGTCGAGGCACAGATCTGGGGAAGGATATAAAATGTCTGCAGCATTGAAGGTCCCCAAGAACACAGTGGCCTCCATCATTCTTAAATGGAAGAAGTTTGGAACCATCAACACTCTTCCTAGATATTGGCCGCCGGGCCAAACTGAGCATTCAGGGACGAAGGGTCTTGGTCAGGGAGGAACCCGATGGTCACTCTGACAGAGCTCCAGAGTTATTTTGTGGAGAACCATCTGTGCAGCACTCCACCAATCAGGCCTTTATGGTAGAGTGGCCAGATGGAAGCCACTCCTCAGTAAAAGGAACATGACAGCCCTTGATGAAAACCTGCTCCAGAGCGCTCAGGACTGCAGACTGGGGCGAAGGTTCACCTTCCAACAGGACAACGACCCTAAGCACACCACCAAGAAAACACAGGAGTGGCTTCAGGACAAGTCTGTGAATGTCCTTGAGTGGCCCAGCCAGACCCCGGAAGATTGAACATCTCTGTAAAGACCTGAAAATGGCTGCGCACCGAGCTCCCCATCCGACCTGATAGAGCTTGAGACGATCTGCAGAGAAGAATGGGAGAACCTCCCCAAATCCAGGTGTGCCAAGCTTGTAGCACCATTCCCAAGAAGACTTGAGGCTGTTATCGCTGCCAAAGGTGCTCCAACAAAATACTGAGTAAAGGGTACTTATGTAAATGTGATTTTTCAGATTTTTATTTTTAATTAATTTGCAAAATATTCTAAAAACCTGTTTTTGCTTTGTCATTGTGTGTAGATTGATGAGGAAAAAAATGAACAGAGCTCAACAGGTGGATGCAGGGAGGTGGCAGTCAGCAAAGCAGGTAGGGCAGGAGGGACTGCTGAACTAGGCCGGCCAATAAGGGCATGGAAGCGTGCTGCACCGTCAAGTGTCAGCACTAGCTCAGCAAGCTACGCATCATTTGTGAGTGCGATATTCCTATTGAAATGTCACTATAAGGCGTGTTTTTATCCATTAGGCTGCCGTGGGAAGACTGCAATTATGGACAGCCTGACATTTTTAATGCTACTACATTAAAAAGCTAGTCCATATGAGTCTTCTATTAAGGCCTCATCTCTTACGGCACTGGGTAAATAAATTGGACTTATTACTATGGGGTGGGAAAGAGTGCAATAATGGGAATGGAAGAAAAAAAATCATGGAATATCAAGGCAAAATTGCATCAGTATTGCGCACGCTCCGCTCACTTAGGCTTAAATTTGTATTCAATCGTCCATCTGATCCTTTTCGTAACACGCTCACTCACCAGTTTGGATTACGCAACTGCTGAAAGGACCCCGTTCATGCATTTCTAAGGTTCTTGCCGATATCTCGGAGCCCTGTATCTTTCACCCCTTCCTTGCAGCAGGAACCCGCTTAGATCTCTCCATCCATCTTTCTCTCTACCCATCTAATCCCACCATCCCTTCCAATCCCTTCAAATCCCCTCCATCGCCTCCACAATGCACTTTTCACGAGTTAGACACCACTCCACAATGAATAGATAAGAGTTGTTGATTTACTGAAGATGAGACGCAAAAAATATGGAATGATGATAATGAAGACATGATGACGGTGATGATATTGGTGGTGACGACGATGATGACGATGACGACGACGATGGCGAGGAGACGATGAATGAGTGGCTTCGGCATGCTTATTAGAGGAATGATGAATGGCGAGCTTGGTGAAAGATGGAACACCATGAGTCTTGACTCGGGATGGTGGAAGGAGTCCTCAGGGCATCAGGCCTCAGCCACGCCTTCGGATCCCCAAAAGACTCCTAATAACGGCTGAGGCTTGAGTGGGCTTGTCGGAGACCCTGGAGGTTGGTGCAGATGTATCTATGGTGAGCTTGAGAGGACCAGCATCCTAGGATCTGGATGGTGTGGTCTGACAGACCCTGGTGGAAAGCAGATAAAGCGGCGCAGATGAGAAGAGAGTGGCCAGAGTACAGTTCGGGTGAGATGGCAGACTTGATTAGAACATCTCTGAGGTGACGATGGAACCAGAAACGAGTGCCGATGCTTACAGTTTCGTTTTAGAAGAGGGGGGCTGGTGAGAGACGAATTGAGGGAATGTCTGTAGAAAAGGCTCGAGGTAGGAGTCAAGAATATGGAAGTTGTGTGGCCCGTCTGGTTGATTTTGCTATGCTTAAGGTTGAAAACGAGGGAATCGCGGCGTGACGTCATCGCGTAGGTGACCCGGAAGTGATTGTGACTGTCCGGCCGCTTGCTCCCTAGATCACGAAAGGTTTAGTTTTATTGCTGGTGCGGTGAAATGGGATTTTACGGTCTTTTAAAACCTTCTGGAGGCGAGCTGCGGTGTAGTCTGAGATTTTGGACGAGATTTTGACAGCTGTTCCGGGTTTGCTTGGCGTGCGATTGGGTGATGTAAGCCCTGGGGCGTGCGGGTTGCACTGACCGAGATGACCGGGTGGAAGAAACCGAAGAATGATGCCTGGGTCTAGGTGGGTTTCTTGCCTGGGTCCTGCCACGACTGGAAGGGTAGGCTGGTGTTACTGGAATTTCAATCGGGGATGCTGAACGGTGACTATTGAGAGGAGCCGTGATCAGTGGAATGTTCTCGCCAGGAGGGTGATTGGGTGGAATGCCGAATCTTTCCCAAAAGATAAATCACTTTAATTTCTCCTCCACCGCATCCCTTTGTCTTCCATCTCTTCCAGTCACTCTGGCTGCAGTGTGTGTGTGTGTGGCGGGGGGTGTGTGAAATTAAGGGAATTTCCCATGAGAAATCGACTATTCCAGTAATTACGCCGGTCGCCGAGTCCCCGGTATAGAAAAGAAAGAAAACAAAAGGATAGAAAAGGAAGAAATGAAATAACAAATTCGAGCAAGCATGTAAAACAATGACCCGCAGAACGGGAGGAGAAGGAAAATTCAATCAGCGTAGAAGAAACGTTAATCCGACCTCAAGGGTGATGAGACCCAACAAGTCTAATACTCCCACCACACACACACACACACACACACACACACACACACACACTTTTCTCCAAGCTCTTATCAACTCATCCTATTATAGCTGCTCCACAGAGTGGAGCTAAAGCAGCACTTAGCAGCACTTAACCTGGTGGCGAGAAGGAGAGAAGGAGCTGAATTACTGGACTGGGTGGGAGGACACACACAGCAGGTCGAAGGTAGAGAAAGACTCGAGTCATTTCTATCAAAAGTCTTCATATTTACACAACAGCTGCGAAAAAGTAGTCGCTATTTACACTACAGGTCTTGAGTCCTTGCTGATGTACGATCTTTCTCATATGAGCGTGTGGGAGCCCTGTTCATTCAGGTAATAATGCGAGTTGTGACGTAGAACCGCGGGCAAAAGGGACAGGTGCCCAGCATGGAAAGTGTGTGATGTCCCAAGAGGAAAAAAAAAAACATTCACGAAGAATGGATGGCAACCAGCCACGGGTAAAAACTTTGAGAACTCAGCTGCTGCATCCATTCTTACTTTAGGATCAATAGCTGAGGTCTTGAAGACCAATAACTGGTCTTCAACCAGTTCAATTTGACTGTAGGGCAGGGGGGGGGATAAATACAACTTTTCTCATGACTCAAGGGGTGAGAAGGGGCGACATTTACCGCCGTTACGTCATCGCAAAACACCCGGCAGTGGCCTGGACGGGGCTGAGCAGATAACGTCATTCAAGGCGGAGGATCAGAAATGCATCGGGATTACTACTTTAAATGACTACATACTGTGACCACGTGGGTGAGGACGCGTCACATATTTATTATAATATATAATAATAATAAAATAATAATAATAAAATATATTTTGTGAATATACCTCTTTATTTCAATGACTTCAGTTTTAACATGTAATGCACTGTCCATCCGCAACACCGCTGTCATGAGTGACTGCCCCGGCTTTGTGTTTAACGTTCAGTTCGTTCATTTCCACCATGTTGTGTAAAGTAGTGAAGGCGGACAACCGGCTTTCATCTGATTCATTTACTTTCGCTGAAGTGACAGCGACGCCTTGACGTCTCCGACATTTCCACGGACACTCGCCGTCGCGGACTCCCCGTCGGGCGGCGCGGACGGGGTGCGTGCGCCGGTTACTTCCTTGTTTATCTCAACGTGATGACGTCACCCCTGCGTAACCAGGCCGTACCACGTGAGGGGGGTAGCTGACTGGATTGTGGATGTTTATTTTGCTTTTCGACAGTGAGATGTGTTTTCTATTCGAGGGTTATAACCCTTTAGTAATAGTTATGTAACTATAAAGGGTAAACCATATGTCTTTTTACTTTTTTTTTTTGCTTCTTTATTTAATCACAAACACAAACATGGCTCACACACACTGTGTGACACTCCATCATTATACAAAACACATGTCACAAAGGGAATCTACAGATGATGAGCAGTGCCCTCTCCAACAAATGTCACAATCCCAACAAACATATGTACACTGTGTGACACTCCATCTCCCTCAGTGTACGGAAAACATGTCAGATGATGAGCAGAACCCTCCCCAAAATCTGTCACAAACACAATAAGCATATGGTGACGTGTCACAAAAAACAACCCCTGACTGTTCCCAACGTCCAATCAATGTAGACATGAGTCCGAAACAGCACTCCCATGCATCCCCCTAAACCAAACCCATTCCACCCTTCCACCTCTCCAAAGCCGCATGGTGTCCCCTTTACTGAATCCACTTTAAGTCCATTTAATAGCAAGTACATGTGTACACTTAAATGTCAATGTGGTACTTTTAGTGGAGTCATTTTGTGCCAGGGTATTTGTACTTTTACTTAAGTTAAAATGGTCTGAGTACTTTTGTATAACTGTCAACACTGGGATTTTAAAATAAGGGAAATTGGGGGAGGCGGGGAGGGTAAA
>OMKR01097368.1:0-13338 GCA_900302355.1 Cyttopsis rosea
GACATCACCAGACGCTGGGTTTCGTCCCTGGTGATGCTCTGCCAGGCCTCTACTGCAACTGTCTTCAGTTCCTGCTTGTTCTTGGGGCATTTTCCCTTCAGTTTTGTCTTCAACAAGTGAAATGCATGCTCAATTGGATTCAGGTCAGGTGATTGACTTGGCCTTTGCAGAACATTCCACTTCTTTCCCTTAAAAAGCTCTTTAGTTGCTTTCGCAGTATGCTTTGGGTCATTGTCCATCTGCACTGTGAAGCACCGTCCAATGAGTTCTGAAGCATTTGGCTGAATATAAGCAGATAATATTGCCACAACACTTCAGAATTCATCCTGTTGCTTTTGTCAGCAGTCACATCATCAATAAATACAAGGGAACCAGTTCCATTGGCAGCCATACATGCCCACGCCATAACACTACCACCGCCATGCTTCACTGATGAGGTGGTATGCTTTGGATCATGAGCATTTCCTTCCCTTATCCATACTCTTCTCTTCCCATCATTCTGGTACAAGTTGATCTTTGTCTCATCTGTCCATAGGATATTGTTCCAGAACTGTACAGGCTCTTTTAGATGTTTTTTGACAAACTCTAATCTGGTCTTCCTGTTTTTGAGGCTCACTAATGGTTTACATCTTGTGGTCAACCCTCTGTATTCACTATGGTGAAGTCTTCTCTTGATTGTTGACTTTGACCCAGATACGCCTACCTCCTGGAGAGTGTTCTTGATCTGGCCAACTGTTGTAAAGGGGTTTTTCTTCACCATCACAGTTGTTTTCCGTAGTCTTCCGGGTCTTTTGGTGTTGCTGAGCTCACCAGTGTGTTCTTTCTTTTTAAGAATGTATCAAACAGTTGATTTGGCCACACCTAATGTTTTTGCTATCTCTCTGATGGTTTGTTTCGATTTTTCAGCCTAATCATGGCTTGTTTCACTGATAGTGACGACAGCCCTTTGGACTTCATATTGAGAGTTGACAGCAATAGATTCCAAATGCAAATACCACACACAAATGAATTCTAGACCTTTTATATGCTCCCTGTAAAGCAAATATGAATGAAATAAAGAGGAAATAACACACACCTGACCATGGAACAGCTGAGCAGCCAATTGTCCAATTACTAAAGTTGTTGTAATTCCTAACACCGTTCACCTGATTTGGATGTAAATACCCTCAAATTAAAGCTGCGTGTCTGCACTTAAAGCACATCTTGATTGTTTCATTTCAAGTCCATTGTGGTGGTGTACAGAGCCAAAAATTGTGTCAATGTTCAAATATTTATGGACCTGACTGAATAACAGAGCAGTGGGAATGGCGTTATATTGACACGCAGTGTAGGTGACCCGACCCCCACGAGTTCGGGGGAAGGCAGGAGGACACATGAATTTGGCTTTAACCCACAGTGCAGGCATTTATTCACACACATAATAATAACCAGAGACAGAGTGTTCTCATGAATACTTGTAACAATCGGCTGGCTGCCACTTATTCCACCGTGGCACCGACCTCGACTGTAAAATCAGCCACACATTTAAGCACCAGGTCTGAGGAATTGGCAATCACCACAATTCCCCACACCTGGTACTTAGCAGAGGAGGGGAAGCCGGCGCTGATCAGTCCCAACGCCGGCTAACTCCTCCCCCTCATCTGCCACATGCGGTTTACCATTTTAAAATAACATTGTGACTCACCTCAACAGAAAAGGTCTGTGATGTATCTGGACCGACGGTTAAACCAACCTGGGAATGGCCATCCTCATTTGCATATTGGATAAGCAGTTCCCACGGATTTATCTGTGCAATGTAGTCCATGTAGGGGCTAAACGAGGGACTCTGTATGGAGCACTGAGGAGGACAGAGATCCTCCAGATACATCCAGTAAATAAAATCTGACAAAGGGGCATGGTGACGCTCATGACGCTGCCTTTAAAATGTCTTCCACTGACACACCTTCAAACAGGGCAGTGGACGCCGCCACTCCGCCACCTTGATGCCAGGTGGCAAAATTTGAACCGTTTCTGTGTAAGAGGTTGTGAGATGCATCACATAACCAATGAGAAAGCTGCTGTTTCGACTGAGATTTTCCCATAGTAGCCCCACTGTAGGAAACAAACAGTTGTGCTCCTCATTGCCGCTGTGCGCCAGACATATGTATCCAGGGCACAAATATGACATAAGCAATGGAGACGTTTGTCTTCCTCGTTAGTGTGCGGTGACGGGTACAAAGTGATACCTTGATGGTGTCAATCAGTTCAAAGTGCTCACCTGTGAGACAGCACAATACCAATGCCAGGTCCCATTTCGGGTGAAAGAGCGTGACGGGGGTCGGATACGTCTTGCTCCCTGTAGGAAGAGTTTAATCAAAGGATGGCTAAACGCCGTATTTTTTGCCAAAACCCTCATTGGAGGCAGAAATAGCTGATGCATACACCTTAACAGTGGAAGGTAAAGCCATGTCCAATAACCACTGGAGATAGGAAAGTATGTATTCCACAGGGCATGAGGTGGGAATGACATTCTGTCCTTCACACCAGCATTCGACAGATCTCCACTTCCCCGCCAATTGAGTATTGGTAAAAGCTGCCCTGGCACTCTGTATCATAATAATCACCGATGACAAGCCCCGTTGTTGTAGTCTCTCAGGTACCAGCCCACCAGTGGCTGACCGAGAATTTGGCGATGTTTTATAATTCCCTCTGCCCGAGAGATGGCACCCTGGAACCTGGGTACTGGCCATGGTTCATCCGCCAGTAACTGGACCAGCTCCGGAAACCAAGGTGCAGATGTGTGCTTCGGGGCTACTAGAACGAGGCACGCACTCTCCACTCTCACTCTCGTTAGCAGGCAGTCTATGAGGTGGATCGGAGAGAACGCATCCAGCAGCTCGCAGGGCCAGGGGGCGTGGGTGAAAGCATCCATTCCCAGTGGGGGTTCATCCCAGCGATGAAGGGAGAACCAGAAGAGCACTGAGTGTTCTCCATGATTGCAAACAGGTCCACCCGCGCTTCTCCAAAATCGCCAGCGGCAGATCTGTCTAACTATGTCCGGGTTCAGGCAGCATTCTGATGGTTCTGAATGTAGAATGCTGCGGAGGTTGACATGCTCCCAGTGCCACAGTCTGGTCACTGAGTGATACAGGTTCACTGACCTCACTCTGCCCTGTCGGTTGATATAAGCTGGCACCAATTGGTTGTCTATCCTGACTAGAACGTCGCGGTTCCTTAAAAATGAGGCTGCTGTAGCACTAGAAGTACTCTGTTCAGTTCCAGCACGTTAATGCGAAGGGATGGCATGCTACTCCCCATCCTGTCAGAGACACATCTGTGAAGATAGTCAGGTGACTGGGCATCCTTCCCAAGGATGTGCCGAAGGACAAAACCCAAAAGATTTAAATTGTATTTCCTGAATTACCTTAATTTAAAAATATATTATCTTAATTTCATATGTATTAAATAGCAGGTGGCAGGGCGAGTACAGTATTGCACATTGTGGGTGCGGGTGCAGTGCGGGAGCGGGTCTTAAAAATCAGACCCGTGCAGGACTCTGAGTCAAGGTGCCCAGAGGGCGATATTATTGGCCGCTGCCACCGATTGTGCTGCACACTTGAAGCTCTTCTCCGCAAACCCAGAGAAGAGCTTGTGACACTTATTTGGCAGGATGGGCTTCTGATGTCCCTCTGCCATGTGGCATGAGGGATCAAGAGTGCTGCCAGCCTGGGCTAAAGACAAGGGGCGTTGTCTCATCATCTGGGCGTTGACCCTTCCCTCTATGGCTGTAAAGGGGAGGTAGGTGGAGACCAGTGTCTGGAAAGATCCAAGTGTGGTCCCAGCACTGTCGATGTAGCGATTGATGGCGGGGAACTGCGGGCAGAGGATATCCTTCCTGGCTGCAGACGTGGTTTTGTAGACCTCAGCCACCATTTCGTCAGGCACCTTGATGAAGAGAGGGGTGCCCCTTCTTGCCACCGCTGAGCGAATGAGTCAGACCATGGGCAAGGTAACCTCTGGCGCCGACAGGGAGACGATAGAAGATCTGGGTGAACCCGCCTCCTTGTACTCATCCACGGGGTAACCCATCTGGGTTACAGTGGATGAGCCGGTGAGAGTTCAGCCTGGTGCAGGGAGCACAGAGGGACGGGGCAGATCCTGCTTCGGTTCCTCCTCGCCTGCTCCAAATAGGACGAGAGCATCCTCCAGTGGGACACCATCAATGAAGAAAAAGTGAGCAAGACGGTGGCATCCCTCCCTCCCTTCGGGTCCCTGTTTGGCATGGAGGGAGCCCAGGCACTCGAAGCAGTGGACATGCTGGTCCACCGGCGACAATGGAGCCTGGCCCTGAAAAGGGCCGTTGTGGTGGAACACTAGTGTCACTCATCTTTGGATCTTCGGATCTTCAGGGACCTTTGTATCTTCGCTCTTCAGTGAATGGTCGCTGAAGAAAATGGGGAGCAGAACGGCGAGCGCACAGCCCTTTTATAGCGGCAGTCCACAGCTGATAGGCTGATGGGTACATTCAAATTTTCAGAAAGACGCACGAGGGAAGCCAATAAAGATGAAGCTAGAGGTTGGAGCGTATGTGAAATAGAACACTGGTTGGAGGAGTTTTGGGAAGACACTGGCAGTTATAGAGGGGCCTAAATTAATTAAAATACAATAGATTGTTGTTTGGGAAAAGATGTATCTGCATGTGTATCTATATCTAGGTGTGTGATCGATTGTGTGTGTGTCTACTGCTATGTCCAGGCATGTCCAAATGTGTGCTTACAAAAAACACCAGTGTCATTGTGATTGTGTTGTTTCGTGTGAGGCTGGCATTTCCTGTATTTCTAAATGAAAAGCACAGAGCTGCGGTAGCGGCTTTGCTAGAGGGAGGCAGGGAGAGAGATAGAGAGCTCTGCCTCTTCTATCCTTCATTTCTACTTTCTGTGTGCACCCCTAAGAGAGATTAATGTGCTGCCGCTTCCTCCACTCTCCTCTGCTCAGTTCTCTCCCGGTGCACCATACAAACAGAATGCGGCGCACACTGTCTTTTCCCGAGGGTGATTTGAGGAACGGCGCAGACCTCACACTAGGATTCATACAGTGGAAAGAAAATTAAAGTAAACCTGAGTCATTCGCTTCAGCCACTGAGGAAACGCGGAGGAAAGATCCATCTGCCTGAGCTTAGAAAGAAATGAAACAGGGAATAGAGAGAGAGAGAGAGAGAGAGAGAGTGAGAGAGAGAGAGAGAGAGAGAGGGAGGGAAAATATAGCAAGAGAAGACAAGACAGGGGGATCAAGGCAATGTGTTCCTTACAGTTTCTGGTGGAGTGGGTCCAGCTTGCTCTTGGGCCGTGGCTGACAGATTTCTTGTCTGTCTCTATATGAGTCCCAACGGGATGCAGAAAGTGTGGGTGTGAGATACTTAACAGTGAGTGGAATGGTGTGTGTGTGTGCCCTTTGCGAGTGCACAACATCATGTGTCAAAAATGTTCACTAATTTCCACGTACAGCTATTGGGATGGGGCTGTTAGGGGTTTTACAACGTACCACGGTCAAATACCCAACAACAATTAGACTGTTTCAAAATGTCATCATATCTGTGAGATTATTGAACTACTGTGTTTTTAAAGCGTCTTCGCAGTGAATCACCTATACTGTTTAGCCTACTCATTAAGGGATATGTTTGCAATTTTTCAACCTGGGCCTTATTAAAATGTTGTTAGCGCAACCTCGCTTGAACGCTTTACAAGTGAGAGATGCGCCGCCTACTGCAGCTTCCCGCTGTGCTTAAATGCAGTCCAATGGGCCAAACGTTGGAGCCTCAATGCTAGAAGTGTGGGCCTTCTTTATAGATTGATTTGCATGGGCTAACAGACAAGAGGGCATCTGCATCCATTTGTCATGACCAATAAGACCATTAGGCCTCACCTAATGGTCACCTGAAATGACAGCAGAGTGGAGGGAAGCAGAATGGGGGTAGGTTGCTGGTAGCTCTCTGATGTGTGCAAGAGTTGAATAAAACTGGAGTGTTTCTCTAAAAAAAACCTTTATCAACTGATGAAACAAACTACTCTGCTCAAAAAAATTAAGGGAACACGTAATCGTCAAAGTATTACACCAAGTCAGTTAATCTTCAGGGATATCAATCTGTCCATTTAGGAAGTGAAGTAATTGTGAATCAATTTCACCTGCTTTGGTGCAAATGAAATTGACAACAGGTGCAATGGAGAGGCAAAAGCAAGACAAGGTGGTCACAGACAATTGCTCTCTCCTTATCCTTCCTGACTGATTCTTCTCTAGTTTTGTGTTCTGCTAGTGTCCTTGTCACTACTGGTAGCATGAGGCGGTACCTGCAGTCCAATCAGGTTGCACAGGTAGTCCAGCTCCTCCAGGATGGCACATCCATACGTGCAGTCGCAAGAAGGTTTGCTGTGTCTCCCAGCACAGTCTCAAGAGCATGGACGAGATACCGGGAGACCGGCCGATTCGTGATTTAAGTGTTCCCTTCATTTCTTTGAGCAGTGTATGTATGTACTACATGTATGTAGGTATGTAGGTAGGTATGTGTATGTATGTCCTTCGATTATCTCGACTTGGGGGGACCCAAGGACGTACAGTGTCGAATTTGGTGCTAACAAAGCAGCTCACATACAAAAATAGGCAATAATTTGAATACAAAAAGAAAACGGCAAATGCAACAAGCCTAAGAATTTGCTGAAAAATTGGTAATATACAATAAATCTAAATATTTACCAGAAGATAGATATACAATAAACTTAAAAATGAACAATAAACATGAAAATACACCTAAAAATAAATGAACAATGATAATTTCACAATATACAATAACCTAATGATAACCAACAAATACAAACCTAATTAACAAAAAAATTATAATAATACAATACACCTAAAAAAGAAACAATAAACAACACAAACACACAATTTATTTATTTTTATAATACTTTATTGATCCCGAAATTGAAAATGAAATTGAAATTGAAATTCCGGGGAAATTCAGGAAGACTGTCCAAACATTTAGCTCCACCAAAATATCAATTAATTATCCATTTATTGGTGTTGATTCTTGTCGTCATTTATTCACATGCTAACTCCAAAATTATACAACTTGCAGCGAACAGAAACATTGTGCATTGTGAAAAAAAAAAAAGATAAGTTAAACTACATTTTTTTTTATAATAAAATAAAATTACACGAGAGGAAATTAAGGGGCGTTCTCGAAGACAGTGACACTATTGCTGCATTCCAGTGAAGCGTGAACTCGGGAAAAAACCCCATCCTCCGACTGGGACCAGCGCAAAGGAACGGCCTTTTAAATAGGAATGACGTTTTTACGTAATCGTAACATACGTTTTCTACCGTGTAAAATCCACAACATTTGTCAAACTAAACACGTATTTACTGCGGGCTTTCGAGTTTTCCCCCGAACAGAGCCAACGGAGCGCAGGTTGAGCGAGTGGGGAGCGACCCGATCCGAAATGACCGAGTTCCAACGGAACGCAGCACGTGCAGTTTCACGGAGCCACTTTCACTTCCGCCATGTGTGTCTCCGCAGCAGGAAGGGAGGGGGGAAGGTGGGTCCTGGGACGTGACGCAGTGTGCTATTCCACCGTCCTGCCGTGGGAGACAGCGGCACACTCCCCGACGGCATCAACAACACGCTACCACGGAGCAGGGGAAGCTAACGACCACAATATTTACAAAACGGATACACCCACCGCCCACCCACGGAACCGGCCTTCGGTTTAGACCTCCATTCGCGGTGAGCTTGTTGTGGTTGTGCGGCGCGGTGGCGCGAGAGGAAAAGGATGCGTGGCGCGCCGCCGCGGCGGCCAGGTCCGGGCGTTTCGAGATTTGAACCGCTCACCTCTCGCTGAAGGCCCGCGCGAGTCGACGAAGGGCGCCCGTCCACGATGCTCCCCGCCCGGCGCGACCTCCTGTACGAGACCTCCCAATGAGAACAAGGAGGAGGGGTAGGGCTGCGACACCATGGAGGACCGGGAGAACAACCTCAAAACGGCCAGGCTGTGGAGGGATGCCGCTCTCCGCTCGAGGAAGCTGCGAAGCAACCTGCGGCAGCTCACCCTCTGCTCCAAAAACAACCAGAAGATCATCCTGCCCGAAGACATCGACGAGGTGGAGGTTCTCAACCTGGGCAACAACTCCCTCCAGGAGCTTCCGGAGGGAGTGGGATCCGCGCTGAACAACCTCCGCATCCTCGTCCTGCGCAGGAACAAGTTTACTGCGATCCCGTGCGTGGTTTTTGAGCTCGTGCAGCTCGTGGAACTCGACATTAGCCACAATTGCCTGAGAAGCTGGTCCGAGGACATAGATCAGCTGAGACAATTAAAAAAGATCTGCGTCAGTCACAACAAAATCCAATACCTGCCGTCGCAGATCGGAGTGCTTCAGTGCTTGGAGGAGCTAGACATCAGCTTCAACGACATCCGAGATTTCCCCAGATCCTTCACACAGCTCAAGCAACTGCGCACGTTGGACGCTGATCACAACAAGCTGAACCAGTTCCCCTCAGAAATCCTTAGCCTTGGTGACCTGGAGGAGCTGGACTGTTCTGGGAATAAGTTTGAGGTGCTGCCAGGAGACATCATGAAGCTGCAGTCCATTAAAATCTTTTGGCTGAGCAGCCTTCACATTTCCAGGTTACCGGACACGTTCTGTCACCTGCACAACCTAGAGAGCTTAATGGTGGACGGCAACGGCCTGACGGCGCTGCCGCTTTCGTTTGGCAATCTGCAGAGACTGAAAATGGTCAATTTATCCTCAAATGATTTTGAGAACTTCCCCGATGTTATTTTGAACATTACGGGATTGGAAGAACTTTACCTGAGCAGGAATAAATTGACCTTTGTTCCCGAGGAAATCGGGCAGCTAGTCGAGTTGGCAAATCTTTGGCTGGATAATAACAACATTACATATCTGCCTGATTCTATTGTGGAGCTGGAGAAACTAGAGGAGCTCGTGTTACAGGGTAATCAAATAGCCATTCTTCCAGATAATTTTGGAAAGCTCTCAAAAGTCAACATTTGGAAGGTGAAAGATAACCCGCTCATTCAACCTCCTTATGAGGTCTGTATGAAGGGGATACCCTACATTGCGGCCTATCAAAAGGAGCTTGCACATTCACAGCTCGCTGTTAAGCCAAGGCTAAAACTAGTCTTGATGGGGATGACAAATGCTGGGAAAACACTGCTCAGGCAAAGTGTGATCACCAAACAGCAGGATTCTAAAAGTGTCCAGGGAAAAAAAGGTATAGAGGTGACTGACTGGGTTGCCGATGCTGAGCGCAGTCTGACATTTCTGGTATATGATTTGTCAGGGAAGCAAAACTATGACCTCATCAAACCCTTTTTCCTCTCCCCTGGTGCTCTATATATTATTGTTGTGAATCTTAAAACATATTCACCCAAGAACTTTTATGCTCATGTTGGGTATTTCCTCCACCTTCTCAGTGCCAAAGTACCCCATGCCGTGGTGTGTTTGGTGGGCACGCATACAGACCTCTGTGGAGAAATGGAGGTGGAGGAAAAGAGTCTAGATATACACAGGCAGATTGCACTACAGGAGAAGAGAGACACTCAGTGCCTGAGAAGCCTTGCCCAGCAGGTGGACCAGGCCTTGGAGCAGGGCTACATCCTCCGCTCCTCCAGCCCCCACATCTGTTTCTATGGAGTCTCTAACAAGAACCTCAGGCGAAAGAAAGCCCAGCTCCAGTATATGCTCAACCATCGGCTGCAGATCCTCTCTCCCGTCCTTTGTGTCAGTTGCACTGAGAGCCAGCAGAACATCCAAAGGCTCAGGGAGAAGCTTATGTCTGTTGCAGACCACAGGGACATCTTTCCCAACCTCCACCGTGTGCTTCCCAAGTCCTGGCAGATGCTTGAGGAGTTGCACTTCAAGCCCAAAGACCTTTGGCTCTCATGGTGGGACTCTGCCCGTTTAGGCCTTCAGGCAGGGCTTACGGAGGACCGTTTGCAGAGCGCCTTATCCTACCTACACGAGAGCGGCAAACTGCTTTACTTTGAGGACAGTCTCACACTGAAAGAGTATGTTTTTCACAATCTGCCACGGTTTATTGCAATTCTCAATGTCTTCTTCCAGAGGGACGAATCCACGCTTTTGGACAGGCTTCTGTCTGAAGGAGAGAGGGGGGACAAGGGCAGGGTCAGTCTGGTTATGGAAGGGGAGAAGGGGGAGAAACTAAGGGTTACTCATCTGCAGCACCACGTGGAAGGTTTTATCCAACATGGCCTGATGCCCTCCAATGTCATCCGCCTGATCCTAAGGCCCCTCATACAAACTCAGCAGGACCTTCATCTTATCATGGAGCTGCTGGAGAAGATGGGGATCTGCTACTGCATCAACAAACCCCGTAGCAAGCCTCTGAATGGAGCCACGGTGTGGTACAAGTTCCCCAGTTACGTCATTAATGAGGAACCCCATGCAGAGGCCTGGGTGAGTGGGAGAAGAGAAGATCTGTGCCAGATCTTCTCCGTAGAGCAGCTGCAAATTGAGTACAGTTTCCCTTTTATCTTTCCTCCAGGATTATTTGCACGTTTCAGTGTGCAGATAAACAGCCATGTAGTTCAGAGGTCAGATGGAAGGCATCAGATCTTTGCCTATCGTGGTAAAGTCCCTGTGGTGATCAGCTACAGGCCGTCAAGGGCAAAACTGCAGTCAGAGACCCTGTCCATTGCTAGCCACGCTTCCCTGCCAAATATATGGACTGCATGGCAAGCCATTACTCCGCTTGTAGAAGAGTTGAATGTGCTGCTACAGGAGTGGCCTGGGCTCCACTACTCTGTGCATATTCTGTGTTCCAAGTGCCTCAAAAGAGGGTCATCCAACCCACACACCTTTCCAGGTATGTTATGCACGGTTTAACTCTATTTTTTCTTTCTCTTGTTCATACCTGTCTACGTTATCTTTTTTTGTGACTTTCCCATGAGAGAACACACTAACAAATTCTTACAATTTATATGTTTTCTCAACCATAAACTGATTTTACATTTCAGAAACGTTGACCAAAAGAAAGCCAAACGCATGTTATGTGAATTATATCTATATCCATTAGTATTGCCATTTTTATTGTTTTTAATTATAGTAACAAAATACACTGTCAGGATTGCCACATGAGGCTACATAGGGGAGGCCAAAGTGTGTGTGTGTGTGTGTGTGTGTGTGTGTGTGTGTGTGCACTGCAAAAATTAACTATTTGATTTGCATATAGCTTTTCACGATGGGGTTTGTGCAGAACATCATTCTCACTGAGAAATGTGATTGGCAGGTGTGCCATAGAATTGGTGGTGTTTTTACCTCTGAAAACGGGGAAGCTGTGATAGGCCAACCGAAGTCACAACAATGTTCCCTGATTTTATTCATAATGTGGTGGACAACACATGCAAATTGACTGGTCTATGTGGAATCAGGTTGTTGTTTGGCCAGTTTGAATGCGAGTCATGTCACTTTTATTAATGAATAATGATTATAATTATTTAATGTTAAGAAATCCAACAGCTATTCCACAATTTGTAGTTTGGAATCCAGTGGCAAATTATTTTGCTCCTACGTTCAAAAACTGTCATTAAGACCACAATATTCAATGGCCAACATTCTCTAAAGCCTCAGTTTGGTGCTTTGTGTTTTAGAACGTTTAGCCAAAATTGCTCAATCTACATTTTTTAGGATGATTTGTTTATATGTATTGTTTTGTTTTGGTCAACTCAGATTATACAGTTGAATCTGGTTTTGTTAAAATTTTTCCTCACTACCCCTCCCCAACACACTCTGTCTCATGGCCCTGGCCCTGGAAATACTTTGGCAGTCTCTGTGGATTAGTTCACGTCTGCAGCCTTGCAACTTGGAGTCATTAGGCATGAAGAAGTGGTTTCTGAGCATTTCTTTGGCACTTGGGGTTCAGTACAGCTGCCAGTCGCTAGTTCACGACTTGGATCAATGATCATGCTAATCCACTGGCGTTTTTGACAGACAGCAGGGGATCTTGAAGAGGATAGTTGGTGGCAGATTATGCAAGGGGATTTTCAAGAACACCAGAGTGCACATTAAACATGTTTTTCTTTTTATTCACTAGTGTCTGTTATTGTCTGCCGTGTATTCTATGGCAGTTACTTACTTTTGGAACTTGGTAACTACATCATTTTTCTTTTCTTATTTATTTTTTACTGTTTTGACCTGGAAGATTGATAAAGATAATATTCATAGAATAGGGGCTTTGTTTTTACAATTTCAGGATTAAAATGTGAGGGGATAAACACCCCCTTGACCATGCCAAGTTATCCAACACAATAACCAGTACTGGATTGTCAAGCTGGAACTAACCGTTAGTATTGAGGTATAAAAACATTGTATTGTTGTAAGACTGGCCTGATGACAGGGCCACGACCCAACGGAGCCTGACACTCTTTGCGCCCCACCCCAAACATATTTTATTGTTCTAACATCGGAGGAATGTCCCCTAGGTATTTGTTCAGGCTTGAAATAACTAAATGTCTCATAATAATGCCAAATTACTATTCCATCTAAATCATTGTTAGACTATCAGGACACTGCATTTCATCTAGCCTTTTATGGACATGATATTTTTGGCTGCCGCTTGTTTAAGTCGGGTTGGAGCTCCAGAGTCTTGAGCAGACTAAACATAACAGACTCTGCAACACAATTTTTCTTTTGCACGGTTTAGGTGGCAGAGAGAAAACTCCCAGGACTTTCAAACAGTTGTATTTCCTTTATTGTAAGGAAACATAAGCCCCTTTTTATACAGAGATCCCGCAATACTGCTTTAAAGAAGACTGTAATATAGACTATATTAGGGGTTTACCTTTTTACACTTTTACACCTGTGTGATTTTAGACGGCATGCTGTGATGTCGGCTTTCGCGGGAGCGTGATCATGGGGTGTGATGTGTAACACAACAGCGTCGGACCCTAGTGTGACGTATAACATACATTTGAGGAGAAGGATAGGTTGAAAATGATCACACTGATTTAATAAACTTATTATTTAAAATTATAAAATTATTTAATAAACCCTGGAGCCTCGGGTGCAGACGGTGCTGACAGTGGAGCTGTGAGCTGGCACCGGAGCACGGCGCCGGAAACTCATGGACAGGGACAGGGAGAGGTAGAACGGGTGGAGAAAGTTTATTCTCTGGAGGCAGAGTGTGTAGGACAGGTTGAAAATGATCACACTGATTTAATAATATTAAGTTAGGGTTATTGCATCTGGGACTCCATACGGAACTTCTCTGTAAAGGAGGCGAAGGTGTGGACCTGCAGCGGAAACATGCGTAACACCCCCCCCCCCCCC
>OMKR01097413.1:0-10709 GCA_900302355.1 Cyttopsis rosea
GGTACATCACGCCCATGGCCACCAGCAGCGTCAGGATGAGGGAGCTGAGCAGGAAGAAAACCACGTAGACCCCCCTGGTGAGGGCGGCGGAGGGTCCCGACTTACAGCCTGGAGGAAGCAGTTCAAACTAGATCAGCACCTTGTGTTCCTGCAGCAGAACTGAGAATACGCACAAAATAAATACCAATGCAAGGTGCAACGCAATGACTGGACTCAACTAGAGGGTTTATTTCTATTCCACTTGTCCCCTAATGTAGAAATCCCCCAAAAAGTCAACATACGTCTTTTGCACTTTTTTGAACATACGTTTGTATGTTGTCGTTTAACATGCATGTTGCAGGGAGATGCATGCATACAACTACCCTAACCCATAGCTACATTGTTTGGGTTATGCTTTCTTATGATGCTGCAATATTGATGATTGCAGAACAAAATAATTTAATGTGCAGTGTGTCTGTGAAAACATGTTGCTCTCCTTGAAATTTTTAATTAGTAGAAAGATTCGCTTTTTCACCCCCTTAGCTATAGTCTATACCAGTGGTTCCCAAAGTGTGGGAGGGCCGTGAAGGTACTGCAGGTGGGGCGCGAGAGGCCATTTACCATAAATAAATAAAGTTTTACCATAAAATATTTGATTAAATATTTACATTTAAAAAAGTAAATCGGAACTAATAAAACAAAGCCATGGGATTTAAATGATGTGTTATTCTTAATTTATCTGACCTTTTTTTTTTTTTTATTTGTTAATACTATTTTTACATTAGTTGCTTTCCAAATTGTTCCGTGTATGTGGATGGATTATTAATTTGCACCGCATTGCCGTAGGCCCACCTTCACATAGAATTGTTACGTTTATGAATAAATTGGGAAATACTTCATCATAGTCTCGTGTGTTGGTCAGAGTTGCGATCAAAGGGTTGGGTGGGCCGCAGAAGATTCTCCGATTTCAGATTGGGCCGCGGCATTCGTAAGTTTGGGAATGGCTGCTCTATACCAATATCCCAATTTGGTTCAACAGTCTTACCGAAGCAGTGTATTCAAAACCAATGCAGAAATAAATGGAAGAAAAAAAAAAGTTCCTAAGGACATATTGCGAGCATTGGTTGGATTTGCCTACGTTGCTACGACCGCATAATGGTGGGATACTGGACGGACTGGGGGACCAGTTTAGATGTTTGGTGATCTTCAAAAGGCTTCACATCTCTTCCCGCTTCCACTGCGGACACAGGGGAGCGGGAGGGTATCTGTGCCGCAACCGACCGGCGTGTTTGCGTGTAAACCCAGATCCCCGGGACCCGCGCCGCGGTTCTGTTCAGTACCAGATTTCAGGTCCACGCAGAGCGTTCCTCCCGCTCCCAGCCGTGACGCGTCCTGGAAGCCGGCATGGCAGTGGCACGAGTACGAGCCGAAGCGGTTCACACACACCGCGTTGGCGTCGCACAGGACCATCTGGGTGCCGCACTCGTTTACATCTGACACACACACACACACACACACACACACACACACACACACACACGATGGTTTCATCAAAGATCTGATCTGGTTTCATCAAGGCCTTTTCCGAAAACAGCCAGCGTTGCTGCGTACCTGCTGTGGACACCGAGATGATGAGCGCCTGCCTCTGGCTCCCCCGCAGCTCCACCGCCGTCTCGATGAGATCCTGCAGGGCGGTGTGGAGGGTCCTGTGGACCTGCGGGCCCCCGGGGGCCTCCCTGATCTGCAGCCAGAGGATGTACAGCACTCCTGCACTCAACCTGCACGCGCGCACACACACTTTAAAGAGCAGTGAAACATCAAATATCTGTCGTCTACGCGAGGAGCAGGAGGGTTTGTGAACACACCTTTTAATTCTTTTGGACAGGATGGATTTGGGCTTGTGGAGTCCGTCCAGACGCTCGCCAATCTGGGGACAAACGGCCTCGTTAGAGAACTTCAGCAGAACTACGTCCAACTTACTAGGAGTCATCACGACACTGAGGATTGATATTTATAATGTACGTACGAACAATGTCCTCGTATCGTTTTAAATCTCAAACAGGAGACTGGCAGCATCAAGAGCAAAATCCGGTACTTTTTAAACTATTTTATCAGCTTAGAACAATGCTGTCCAAGTTGGTCATCGTGTGTAATGATCGGTTGATACTTCATTGATGAAGTCACGACGCCGTACCAAGGCCTTCACGGACAGCAGCAGCGACCTGGCCACGTGGTCCCAGTGATCCTCAGAATCCAGCGGGAAGGTCATCTCAACGGCCACTTCAAACAGGTGATCTGAGGACGAGGAGGACGGTCACCAGCGAAACCCGGCCCCTCTAGTGGGGACAGCGCGTTGCCAGCTCGACATCCAACTGCACACACACACACACACACACACACACACACACACACACACACACATCTCCCCAATACTTGCCGCCAGGTAGGTGCGGGAACTCAGATTGGTTTCTGCCGTTTCCTGAGAAACAAGATCACACGCAGTGAAACCCAGAGACATTAAAGCAACAGTGTGTGATTTCAAACATTATGGAACTGAAATGTAAAGCTTTTCAACTCGGGTGTCAAGCTGCACGACCACAAAAGGAATCAGAACTGACATCAGTAAGAATGTTCCTCTGAAAGTCCACTCTCTGTGAGCCTTAACATCCTCTTTATGGAACATTCAAATCATAACCTGGACACTCAGAAGACGTGAACTCAGCTGCTTAGCTCAGAAAGTGATTGAGAAATCTTTTTTTTTTTTTTCTAACAAGAAGTTTCTTTTCCCATTGACTTCCATTCAGTCTGAGGTGTTCTGGTGGTGGAGTGGGAGGTGAAGCATCTAGTGGCTATTTTCTGAACTGCAGTTTAAAGCCCTACTGCACTGGCGACAGTAACGGTTGCTGCTTTGTTTAAAGCCGTTGTCATGGATACATGGACGTCTGTACCTACCGTTCCTGCGGTGGTCCGAGAGCGGCTCCCCCACATTGGGGTGCGCGTGGGGCAGGGACCTCTCAGTATCCACCAACACGCCGTCAGGAGGCGAATCTGTGGCCTCCTCACGCCTCGTACCTCCGAGTGCTTCTGAACCCGGTGGTTCAGAAGTGGTCTCTGGTCGTTCTGGTGTCGTGGTGTCGTTCTGTGTGACCAAGCTCCAGGAGCCGTCCTGTGACGGCGCCGTTGAGGGTTTGGAACCCGAGCTCTGGCGTCGCTGATCGGGGGACAGAGACCGGACGTCTGCGTCTGTCGGACGTTCTGACTGGTTCCACGAAGCGTCTCGTCCTGTTCGCAGGGTCCCCTGGGTGGGGGCCGCCTGAGCGGCCATGGTGGAGGACGGGGACCCCTCGCCGGCGTGCCCAGACCCCCCAGTGCTTTCATAATCCAAGAGCTGGTTTCCTCTCTCCTGGTCCTGATCCTGGAGGCCCCTCGCAGTGTCCGCTTGGCCCGCTGGATTCTCCGCAGGGGGCTGATCGTAGTAATCGTACACCGGGTCGTAACTTGCCGGAGCGGGCGGCGTGGGTCCTTCCGGTAAACCCGCCTCCATTTGTTCACGGTAGATCATGGGTACGAACTCTGTGAAGCCTCTACCGGTGAGAGGCCGCTCCGTGGCTGCGGGATCCCCCCGCGGCGTCCTGCCACTCTGCGTGAAGTCATCCAGCGGGTTGTAAACCACCGGCGGGCCGAACGCCTGGTACCGGCCGTAGAAGCCCCTGTAGGAGTGGCTGGGGTGCCCCCCGATGAGCAGGACCACGTACAGGGTGTTGGAGGCCGAGACGTACCGGGCCTCGCGCCAGCAGTGCCGCAGGATCTTGTGACCCCCGAAGGCGCCGGTGGGCTCGTCCACGTGGATCTGGTCCCGTTTGAGGTGGCAGACGTCGGCCGGGGTCAGGTCCTCCAGGAAGAGCTGGACCCGCTTCCCGGGTTTGACCTGGATCGTCCAGTTGCACCAGAGCGGCGGGTTGGAGCACAGATAGTCCGGGGAGAAGAACTCTGCCATGTCGGCGCTCAGGACCTGGTGGCAGCTCCGCAGCGCGAAGAAGGCGTTCCCACTTCCTCCTGAAACAGCCAGAGGGTTCGGTCAGGACCAGGACCAGAAAGCAGTCCTGTCTACAACATTTAGAAGCGGCGCAACTTCCCGTTTCTAGTCTCTTACATTAGTGCAGATGCCCTCATACATATATATGAGGAAGTTAAAATAATGAAAATTCATCCATCAATCAATCATTTGTGCCGTCTTCGATCTGAAGCTTGGCTTTTCATGACGCCCATGTTTCATGGCTTGATGCACAATGGAAGGAGCCAAAACTACCTCTGCCGGGGATCAACTCCAGCTCTGTTGCCGGTGCCAAGGTCAGGGGCACCGACAGGAGCATTAACCCCCGAACATACATGTCTTTTGATGGTGGGAGGAAACCAACGCAAACACGGGGAGAACATGCAAACTCCACACAGAAAGGACCTGGGCTTCGGGGTTCGAACCCAGGACCTTCTTGCTGTGAGGCAACAGTTCTGACCACGGAACCACCGTGCCAATATTCATCATAATTTAATGAAACCTAAAAATGATAAATAGCTAAAATAAAATAAATTTGTTTTTTAATCTGGGTCTATGGTGTAATCCTGATTACATGTGAAAAAAATTTACTTCCGAATTAATTGTATAATTTTAAGTGTAAAAACCAAACTATCAAACTGATGCATGGAGCACAAATGGTAAAGCAACATCCTCACCTGGGGAGTTGGGTTCTTCATCTGTGATCATCTGGAAACATCAGGAATAAACCAGTGGGTTTACTGGCAACCATCACTGAGCAGATCAACTTTCTATCCGTTTAATTCACCTTCACTCCTTCACAACTTCACTCCTTCACATCTTCACTCCTTCACACCATCACTCCTTCACACCATCACATCTTCACTCCTTCACACCATCACATCTTCACAATTTCACACCATCACATCTTCACTCCTTCACACCATCACATCTTCACTCCTTCACAACTTCACACCTCACCTGAGAGTCGCAGCTTCTCGCACATGAACCAAAGATCAGCAGAAATATCAGCAACGTTTTCAGCCTTTTACTGTTTTGGAGCATTGTTGTGGCACTTTGTACCGTTTTGACACTACAGTGTGTAAAGATCCTCATAACTTCCATCATTTAGGAGAAGCGACGTGGGGGCTGATCAGCAGCTGATACTTATCAATCACCTGATTGATCCAGGGCGGTGACGCAGAGGGTCCAGCAGGTGGCGCTGCAGAGCTTCCAATGTGTGTCCATGTGTTCTGGCAATTTATAATAATAAAAATGATCATAAATTGCTTTGCTTTCTTATTCTTTATTCTATATTTAGATCTCTGTGGTCTTTGCCGTAGTTATCTTTATTTGACTGCAGCGCTTTCTGTTAACAGATCAATAAATACATCACAATAGGCTTTTAAAAATGATCAAAATGACATTTTTGTTTTATTCAATCTAATCACAACTTGAGACGAATTATACTCTTGAGCTACAGAAAATAATAATTTAAATGTTGGGTTTGTGATAGATAAAGGTTAAAAAACCTTTTAACCTTTATCTGTTAAATGCAAACTCTTACCGATGGTTGTGTGAACACACACACACACACCCATATCATACTCATAACCTATACTTTAAGTAGATTAACTGTATTTTACCAGCACTCTGGTAGAATAAAAATTCCGTTGAGCTTTTATGATTCCTTTTTTTCCCCCCATCCATCAGTCTTCAAACCATTTTCAAAGTGATGGAAAAGGGGCGTGTCCACTTCCATCAAATCAAATCGAATCGAATCAAATCAGAAAGTGACTGAGGAGGTTTCCCCGTTATGCATGGTGCTTCATGCTTCATGTGTGGTGTTTTACGCATGGAGGCAGAGTAAAATTAAAACATGCTGTTTTTAGTTGTTTTATTTGGAGGAGGGGGGCACGGGGACGAGCAGCGGAGCACAGATCGCTGGCGCGCCCCGATCAGTGGAACAAACTGTAAAGTTAGAGCCGCTCCTTCTTCTGATCCATATGACTTTAAAGTTCAATTACTTATTACTAACGGTGGCTCAGTGGTTAACACTGTTGCCTCACAGCAAGAAGGTCCTGGGTTCGATTCCCGCCTGGGGCACTGTTGGCACCGTGCTCCGGTGGGTTATCGCCTGATCAGGGGCCTTTCTGTGTGGAGTTTGCACGTTCTCCCCGTGTTCACATGGGTCTCCTCCAACATAAAGACCCCGACTAAAAACATGCAAAAACTAAAAACACTTCCTGTCCCTGACCACGGCATGGACCCACCACCTGGAATTGGTCCCCGGGCGCCGACAAAGTGAGGGCTGCCCGCTGCCCCTGGAGGAAGGACAGCCAGGATGGGATAAAAGCAGAGACTATATCTCATTGTTCGCCACTCCTGCATGTGTGTGATCAATAAATTGTTCTTCTTACTAATTATGCTTTTTTGTGATCACATAAAGTGCGACTGAACTGTCATCTTTGGGATTTGTTTATTTGTTTTACTTGATCTCAATAAGAGAACCAGACACGATGAAACGACTGACAGACAAAAGGTAATAACTTAAGGGGGGTTTGGGGTCAGGAGGTCATACAAAAGTCTTCTCAGATAACAGTGCTGAAGATCCGAGTCTGAAGGGAAGGCGTTCACTGGCAGTCCGCGTTGGGGTCGACCAGCCAGGACCAGAGTTTGATCACTTCCTGCGGCGTTCGGCTGTGGACCAGCATCAGGTGACGGTAGACACAGGGCTTGTTCCTGAGCTTCTCCTCCACGTCGAACGTCCTGAAGCCGCTGTGTTTGTCCGGGACCAGGCCCAGCTTCTTCAGACACATCCCTGTGTAGACGTCGTCAATGGGATACAGCGCCACCTTGCGAGACACGTCGTGGAGGCGTCGCGCCAGCGCCCCGGAGTACAAGAATCCCCCTCCCCCAGCGTAGGGTGGATAATGGCCCACAAACACACTCTCTGGGATGAAGTACTTGAGTTTGGGGTCCCGGTGCGGGCCGGCGTTCCTGATGACGTCGCCGATGAAGAGGTCCTTCGCCTTGTTCTCCGGCAGACCTTGCAGGAAGTCGATGATTTTCGGGGTATTGACGAAGACATCGTCGTCCCCCTTCAGGACAAACTGGGCGTGGGGACAGTGGTGGCTGAACCACTCCAGGAACAGGACTTCCTTGAGGGTCAGGTTGAAGAAGGTGTCCCTGTAATTCCATTGGAGAAGGTCTCTGTGAAGCTTCGCCTCATACCGCAGCATCCCTGACAGGTCGGGGAAGTGGTCCACAGACGTGGCGGTGCCAAGCAGGAACACGGTCGCTACGCTCCCGTTGGCCATCACACCCGCCCGTCCCCAGGATTCCCGAATGGCCTGGCGCCTGTCAAAGTGCGGAGGCAGCGACTTGATGGCCAACAAGAGGTAGGGCTTGTTATCGCACACATGCGGCTGGTTGATCAGCATGGGGTACGTCCTGCAGCGCATGTGTAGCAGGAAGTCCTGGAAGCGCGGCAGGAGGGA
Source organism: Cyttopsis rosea (assembly GCA_900302355.1). Classification (NCBI taxonomy): domain Eukaryota; kingdom Metazoa; phylum Chordata; class Actinopteri; order Zeiformes; family Parazenidae; genus Cyttopsis; species Cyttopsis rosea. The sequence continues at coordinate 7,513 of OMKR01097413.1, forward strand.
ATTGTAGTCCCAGATCTGCGTGGAGACGCTGTGGTCCGGCTCGCAGGGATCCAGGGGCTTGGTGTCATTCAGCCACTCCCTGGGGTCGCTGAAGGAGTTGTTCAGGATGGGGTTGGAGATCAAGTCTAGACGCTGCTGCTCCCTGTTCCAGAACGACTCGCTCAGCTTCTGCTGCTGCCAGAACCTCTCGGAGGGGATCTTGACTTTGGGAATGGCGCTGCCGCCCTGGCCCAGGTTCCAGGACACGGCCACCAGGACGCAGATGAAGATGTTGAGCAGCATCATCCAGCACAGCACCTTGGCTTTCCGGCGGCCCACGCACATCTTGCCTTCCCTCCGGGCCTGCGGACGTAAAAAAAAGACATTCAATTAGAAGGTGTGGGTTGTAATCCATCGGCGGCAGGAGCCTCGGTGCAGCCGACTCACACCAAAGCCCGGATGCAACGGGACGTTCAGAAACATGGAGGTGAGCAAAGGAGGAACCGTGTTGCTTCTGCAGCTCATGGAAAGACTTCCAGCTGCATTCCAGCCTGCTTGTCCTCCCCTAATCCTGCAGGAATGGACCCATGCACACTTCTCTTCCCCCTTCTTCATTCCCTCGCTCCTCCTCTCTCCACTCCCCCTTCAGCGTCACACGTTACCAATTACGCGATGACAGCGCATGACTCCGATTTACCAGCTTCACTCTGTCATTGTAGTGAAGCTGACACAAAAGCGCACGGAGCGTCTTATCAGAAGAGTCTTTCTACATCCTGCTGAAGTTCCTTAAGATCCAGAGATATTCAAATAGAGCGGATCATAGCCAGGGGTCACAGCCAGAGCGGATGGAAGCGTTCTCTGTGAAAACACAAACTGGCCACTGACAGCGTATAAAAGCAGCCGTTTGGCCTCTTTAAATCACACCTGGTTGGATTTTCAAATACCTTTAAGGATTATTTAGCTGCTCGGTTTCCAGATGGGTGGAGCTGGTCACATGGCTGGAAGTCTGAAGGTGGAAACAACCTTTTATACTGATTTCTGACACAATACACAAATTTACCCAATCCACCCTTTCCACAGTGGGCTGCAAGTAGTTACTCAGTTACACTATGTATTACATCATTTGTGTACATTTGTAAAGTAGGTAGTGTGGTTTTTAATCAGATACATTTAGTCTTCAATCTCTTGTCGTTACAATTTATAAATAAATTTATAGTTGTTGATTAGAATCAGCTGCTTTTTAAAAAGACAAAATAGCTTGAATCCGGGAATATTAAACATATTTGCATATTAAAACCTTTTTTTTTTTTTACCAGGGTGTTTTACTCAAGATGATATTTGGAGAACTACTTTTCCTATTTTTGCATTATATATTATAAATGATATTACCTCCGCTTCACCCAGACTGAACCTCCTGGTCAGCCGCATGATGGAAGGAAGCTGCCGAGGGAGCGGCACGGCCAGGAACAGGAAGTCATTACTGGAGACTTCTGGAAGCAAACACATGTTGGTAAGCTGGAAGAAGCACTGCATGCTGGGAAACACAACGTGTTTATACACCTTGCTCCCAAATCTCTTCGTGTCAAATCACTGATTGGTTGATTGATTCCTGTGTCTCACACAGGAGGAGGATTTGTGAGGGTTAGGTACGTTTCTGGTAAATGCCTCATCTGATAGATCATTTTCAGTATATATCTATATCATATATTTTACAGTAAATACTAGTCTCCCTGAAATGTTTGAAATGGTAAATGGGTTGGTTCCTGTGTCTAGACCAATCCAGTCAGAAGGTAATTGGCTGTTAATGGCACATAATTTAATCAGATCCCGGTGGATCAGATCCAATTCCACGTCCCATTTGGTCTCAGTGTCATCAGCCTTTAATAGCCCAGTGCGTTGTGTGCACGTTGCCATGGTAACCGGCTAAACTCACCCCCTCACCCCCTGCACTGGATCCAGGTGCCGCTCCGGCTTCTCACCTGTGTCGGAACTTACTACCGGGATCAACAGGAAACCAGCTCCTCTTCCTTCTCATCAGCCCCAGTTGGCGTTGGGCGTCTATATTTACTTCTTATGACCTTATGAGGATGACTTATGATCATCACATGTCACTTCATTCCCCTTTCTTCCTTCCCGCCCGTGCTCTTGATTGTATTTTAGATTTTTCTTTATTTCGAGTTTTCTTCAAAGCTTTGGTGGCCTGGCCTTGAAATAAACCTGACGCACAACCCCCCTGGACCTTTTTAAAACCTTTTAAACCAGGACGGCTGGAATACGGGCGCAATCCGGCATTATTTCCGAGATGCATGGTTGATTCTCTGGGGGGTGGGAGGACATCTGAGTCAGAACACAAAAGCCAAACAGAAAATAAAATCGAATTAAAGTGTGAAACTGAATTATTTCATTGCATTATCCCTTCCCCTGCAGCAGTGACCGGAACAACAAAGGTCACCATTCACCTGCTATCTGCTTGTTTTATTATTATTAAAATTATTATTTAACCTTGAGGCTGATTAGAAATCTCCAAGATAACAAACCGAGTTCAGAAATGACAAAAGAATAACAAGATAAACTTACTGAAAAATGGTTAAATATTAAACAGGCATCAGGGTTCAGAAGGGATTTTTAATCACAAACTAGTAGTTTAAACTAGACCACGTTGAAACCCTGACTGGCTCACACTGTGGAACATGAAGAAGACATTTTAAAGAATAGAAATAATAGAGAGAATAGAAAGAATAGAAAGAGTAGAGAGAATAGAAAGAGTAGAAATAGAAAGAGTAGAAATAGAAAGAGTAGAAATAGAAAGAGTAGAGAATAGAAATAGAAAGAGTAGAAAGAATAGAAAGAGTAGAAATAGAAAGAGTAGAAAGAATAGAAAGAGTAGAAATAGAAAGAGTAGAAATGGAAAGAGTAGAGAGAATAGAAAGAGTAGAGAGAATAGAAAGAGTAGAATAGAAAGAGTAGAAATAGAAAGAGTAGAGAATAGAAAGAGTAGAAATAGAAAGAGTAGAAATAGAAAGAGTAGAGAGAATAGAAATAGAAAGAGTAGAATAGAAAGAGTAGAAATAGAAAGAGTAGAAAGAGAGTAGAAATAGAAAGAGTAGAAATAGAAAGAGTAGAAATAGAAAGAGTAGAATTAGAAAGAGTAGAAATAGTAAGAGTAGAAATAGAAAGAGTAGAAATAGAAAGAGTAGAATTAGAAAGAGTAGAAATAG
>OMKR01097557.1:11169-23496 GCA_900302355.1 Cyttopsis rosea
TCAGGGAGCCGTGAAGCATTCAATCTGGGTGCCATCACAACAGATCAGGATGGTGCCTGAGCCATTCTGCCAGCCACGCACACTGAAACACACACACACACACACACACACACACACACACACACACACACACACAAGTGTTTGAAGAGGCTTTAACAGGCTGCCTAAACACTGCAAGGTCAACAGCGACAGTGGGGACGTTGAATTTCAATGGGCTCTCGGCCCTCTGCAGCTTGTCCACACTGCAGGTGGACAAGGCTTAAGTTCACGCCAAGACTTCATTGGGTTTTACATGTATAGTAAGTGGTGTATGTGAAATAAAAGGATGGAAGGATGGACATTTGGTTATGGTCATCTTGAAGCTCTGCTCAAGGCTGCGAGGGCTTGATAATTATTACATTAGTTTTACACTTGGACTTCAAGTTTTACACTTGAATGGACCCTAGAGGGATCATTTGGTTTTTCTAGACCCGTGTCACCGTAAAAAGACATTTATTTTTGAAATTTAGAAGCTGCTGTGTCATCTGGAGTCAACAGAAAACCGTGCGCTGTCTGCCTCGTTGTTATTCACGGTGCATTCACGCCCCAACATTAGTTTTTCGATACAGCTACACCTGGATCTCTCTCTCTCGCTCTCTCTCTCTCTCTCTCTCTCTCTCTCTCTCAAGATTGCGGCAATTTATCAAGGGAAGGACATCCTTTCTTACAGTCAAGCATCATCCGCTGGCCAGGGGTGATCCGACCAGGCGGGGTGGTGGGGGTGGGGGGACAGATGCGGGTGAAAGTCAATTTGAATGCACTAATTATTAATATGCCGCTGTTTTTCTCACCCGGGGGATTGTCTTCTGAAAAAAGAAAGAATAGAGGGGTCAGAGTAATAGAGTACGCCAGTCCGAAGGCGAAAAGGGGGAAAACGACACAGACAAAGGGTAGCGAGCGGCGCCTATCATTTCCCAAGTCGCTGGTTTTCTCCACTGTAGGTCTCTTGGATTTTGCTTTTTACCCCACGGCGAGAAAAAGAAGACCTTGTTTTGTTTTTCCACTGATGGAAAAACATAGACAGATTTTTTTTTTTAAATCAGATCAGATTTAATCCTGCAGGCGCATCGCACTTCGCCAATCAGTTGTTGTGCTTGTTGTTGTTGTTGTTGTTGTGGTTGTGGTTTTGTACGGTTGTCTCCCTCCGGGTGTAGGAATTTGCGAAACTGCTGAGGTGTGGAGAATTATGACTGGGTGAATAGCACGTGCAAACACACACACACAAAAACACACAATCATCTCAAGCCAGTCTTTGTAATGGAATAAGCCTCTATACAGGGAGGGCGGTGCAGACTGGATCTGCCATTCACCCCACTGGCCACCTGTCTAGAGAGGGTATGGTGGCATGGGATGAGTTTATATCAAAAATTTTTCATGGTTAGGGTCCAGGGGGTGGGGTCTGGTTCTCCTTGGGTAGTAACATAACAAAAGGATAGAGAACATGTTCCACGGCATAATACACCCTGCTAAAGGCAAAACACATTTAAAATGGTCTTTTTTTTGGCCATTGTGTTCCCAGGATTGGGTATTTTTAAATGGTTCTGCTCCGATTCAAATAGCTCATTGTTAAATGCCTTCAAAGCCTTGGTATGAAGGCATTTCAGACCCAGACCCTGTTCTGCTCTCTCTCTCTGCATCAGCCCCCAAAACTTTCTTTTAATCTTTAGGATTTGGATGGGCGGCCGTTTTTTCCATCCGCACGGGGGAGCTGTGCTCACTTATTTGAAGCCACATTAAAGATGAGCACTCAAACTAAGCTCTACTGGGTTATTGTTGTCATAGTCTCAACACACACACAAACACACACAGACACACACACACTCACATTCACTCACAAACACATATATCACATTTGACCCTTAGAGGTGAAGCCTTAATTGCAGGAAGTTGACCTTTTGACCCAGGTTCTTTTTTTTCGACAGTGTCAGGCGATGTGTGGTGTAACAATAGAGAACCTTGTCAAGATATGAAATTCCCAGAATGATGAAATTCCCGCTGCTTTAAAGCTGCTTTAAATGTATTTCACCGTCACCTTGACTTCAGAAAGCCATCCAAAATCTTATCATCACCGCAGGCAAATTCTTATAGTAAGCTTTTTTTGTGTCTGTGGAGGCAAAATGACTCTCCGTTGTTTTAATAAGAGATGCAATTATATTGTGTGTGTGTGTGTGTGTGTGTGTGTGTGTTTTAAATGGACAAAATACACACAATCATTAATAGGACGTTCAGATTGTGAGGACATATTTAGTGTCCTCATAATCCAAAAGACTTTAATGTTGTATATATTTTTATAAAACATATAAAAAAGAAAATGGCAATATAATGAAAAATTGTACAGTTGTACACAATAAAATGTGATGATATACACTAAACCTAATGATAAAACAAAAACAATAACACAAGAACAACAAAAAATAAAATGAAATATACGTTCCTATACAACAACCTATGAAATAATGTTGGCAATAAGCCCATAAAGCAAAATAATTTACACAGTAAACAGTAAAAATGTTCTTTCTATTTGAGAGAGAGAGAGAGAGAGAGAGAGAGAGAGAGAGAGAGAGACTAAAGAGACAGAATGTGTGGAGGAAGCCCAGTCTCCCAGGAACAGCCCAAATGTGTTGGACGGCAGATAGCAGAGGAGGCTGAAAAACAGCCACCGCAGATCAATGCAGCGCGACGCCAATTAATATTTTAGCCCGCGACATTTACCGACACACCAGACCTTTCTTTCTGCCTTTTTACGCTGACGAGCAACGCTAACAGCATCGCAACAAGAGTGCGAGAGTGAAAACTGGCGTTCGAGTCGACATCACGTCGACTCTATCGAACTCGGCTGAAGATGTTCTCAGATGGCGGGCGGTGGGACCGCGTGGGATATTTATGAGTGGATGTGTGAATGTTAAAACCATGAAAACGCTTTCCGTCGCCGCCGTCATCAGTTCTGCATTATTGATGAGGCTCAAATGGGTAACGCAGTTAACCGGGGTCCAAATCCAGCAGCAAGGCACCAGGATGTGAGCCTCGGAATAGAAATGCGAATATGACACACTGTTTTCTACCATAAACTGCAATATTCATCATCTTTTTTTTTTCTTTTTCATATTTTTACTGCGCTTTCTATCTCCCTGTGCTGCCATTCATATACCAATATAGTTACTATGGAAATGGCTCTACTTCTGTAGATGCAGGACCTGCATGTTATTGGATCATCACCAAAGATTGAGATTAACGGTGACCAGGAAAGTCTCATAAAACCCTTCGTGGCGTCGCACCATCCTTCATCCACTTCACTGATAGATACAGTAGCATGGCCTGGGATGGATGGGGTTATAACACATAGGGGCGGTTTCACAGACGGTGGTTTAGTCTAAATCAGGACTAAGATAATCCTACTTGAATTAATCCAGAATTTAAAAAAGTGCCTTTCTGAGACCTTGTTTAATTTCTCAGTCGCTCGAATAACAACAATAACCTCCTGATTGTATAGGAAGGTAGACGACTTCACAACTCTGCAGTTCCTTTTGCACGGCGCGGCAACTTTTTCAATGAGAAATCGCAGCTAATTCAACTTTAATAGGCTGCGTTAATAAACGCACCTCAACGCGGAAATGGAAATGTGAGCCGTGCCTCGGTGGCCGTGTTTACACATCCCGAGCCCTCTCGCGGGGTGTGATTAGATAACCTGCTGTTGCATGTCAGTCAGCGTGATCCCTGCGCTGGTGTACGCCGAAGCCGCTAATACCCAATAAGTAGGCAAATATATACAGAGGGGTTTACTGTAATTGTAGATGGGAGATCCGACGTGTCACGAGGCTCAACGCGGAGGCTCGGGGATGCTGGGTGCACGGATGATACACAACGCTGCATCCGATACGGCTTCCCAAACCGAATTCTGCTCTTTATGGATGCGTGCAGATTCGGTAAATCATGGCCATGTGCACGGCAGGGAAGAAGCAAAGTTTTGATATACTGCATGTCTGGACCACGACTGGAGACCTCCGTTGTAATGTAGTTACTCATTGCAGTTCAGTCCCCTTGTCTCATGTTGTCTCGTTATCTTTTGTCTGTGTGTGTCTATATGTAAAGAAGCATTATATGCATGTCGCTGTGAGATAAATACATCCACACAGAAGTAAGTTGGATTTCCTTTAGTAAATTCTATCAGGTGATCCTCTCACCTGTCTTGTTGTCATGGCACCACATGCCGGGGTGAGTGCCATTGCGTAGACGCGGCAGCATTTCCCGCATGAGAGCCCCTGAAATGCGACGCAGACAAGTACTAATTAATAGTCCTGTAGTCGTCATTCTGCAGACTGGGAGTTGGGAGCTCAAGTTACCGCGTCCAAGCGCGAATCCCCGTTAATTCCACTGCATTCTCCATCCAGACTCCATCACTTCTCCATGATGTCCGCTGACCTCAGAAAATAGATGTCAATTCTGACTGTTATTTCTTTTATATATATTTAAACCTGTAATGCAACAACCCAAGCAGTCAAAGTTGGATCAGATTCTATAATACAATCCCTGTTTTCGAACGATTTTATACAGTACTATAGAATTACATAATCTTCAAATCTTCAAAGCTGTTTTCTGTGTTTTTCTTCTTTATCTTGGAATATACCATGCCAATATGCCAAGACCTTTTTTTCACAATTTTAATGATTTTGTATGTCTCCAAGGAGGCAGAGCTAACAATATTTCCCTAACGAACGTATTCTACTATTTCCCTTTGCCGCCATATTGCTTTGGAAGCCATTTGCTCATTTGGAAGCCATTCAAAGTTTTCATTTGATTTCCTTTTCCATTACCACCAAGGATGAATGGAGGTTGCTCAATCAGACAGATGATCAAAATCCTTGTATAACAACCCCTCCAAATTAAACACTTTTCCCTGAATTTACATAATTAAAAATATTTATATCTACGGTAGTTGACTGGTATTTGAGCGCTTCACACGGACATGTCCTCTTATATGAAATACTGTTATAATGAATGTGTGATAATATGGACTGGAGATTGATTAACGTCAGCGTGGGAGTTATTCAGGCCCGCCATAGCTGCTGCCCTGGAACATAATCTCCTCTGATTTGTCCTTTATTGAGTTCCCTTTTCCTCCCTCCACGTATGAATGAGACGGTTCACACTCGTTCCCAATCTACGAAGAGCCGCACGGTGGAGAGCAGCGCGTTAACATAAAACGAGATTGAATTTCGGCACTAAGCGCAACAACCGGCGCCTTCAGAATTTCATCAAAAGCTGGTGTCTGTTTCCGGGACAAACTCGCCCTCTCCACCCAGTTCCTCAATAATTGCATTTCCTCACAGTCCTAATGCCTCACATGTCCCCTTTCTTCACTCCCCGCAACATCAAACTATTTGTCAGTGTCACCAACCTTTTTAGGAAGGGAATAAACCTGCCCGACAGTATTTTTGTCACGCTTACTGGTGTCCTTTTCCCAAGGTTTATGTCAGATTAGGGAGAAGTAATTGGTGACATGGCATCATAGAGAGCGAATGAAAACTCTGCGCTCCCGGTCCAGCTGCCGATGACAAAAGAGCCTTCCGAGCGTTCGGAGGCTTAGCGACGTGCCGGCAGGATCTGGGGACGCGCATGTGTTAACACAGAATAGGCCGAATTTGTGTTCGCACAGTTGCCCCAGTTGGCTTTGCGTGGAGAAAAAGGTCAAACTTGTGCACATATGAAAGAAAATCTCCTGTATTTTTTTTTTATTACTTAAAGCAACAATAGATAACTTTTCCTTTTGTCGCAAAGACGACCGGATCACTTTACGTTTACCTCAGCGCCAAGCTCCGTGAAGAATTGCTGGCAACCCTCCCGTTTTTCTTGGGATTTTGCTGCATTTTTCCTTTCTTTCTCGCTGTCCTCTCGGTTTTTTGTTTTCCCGTAATTTGAACCTTTAAAAAAAAATAAAAATAAAAACCACTCCCCGCCCCACTGCGCGATCCGTTGTGTGTCCCCGATCGTGCACGTCTGTTTTCGGACGCAGACGATTCACACATATAAATTTTATATATTTATGATTCCCCATTGAAATGTTATCCCTGTACATTTCTGTAACCCTAATTTATTGTGACAAAAAAAACGGGGAGACGCACTTCCTGTGACGCGCTGCCCTAAATCGATCGTTTTCCCGGGGATTCGTACCCGGTGGCACTCCGAATTGCATTGTGAAATCGAGGCTTTTAGGGAACCGATCTAAACGCAGATGGTGTCATTATTCTACAGCCATTACACTGTGCGATCAACATTAACTTCATAATGATACGTAAAAGCAAAAAAGTTGTCTATTGTTGCTTTAAAGGTGCAGTGTGTAGAATTAGTGACATTTTACGGAACGGACTTGGCAGAAATGGAATGGAATCTGGAATATAATATTCATAAGTATGCTTAAATTAGTGTATAATCCCATGAAAATAAGAATTTTGGAAAAATACGTTTTCGTTACCTTAGAATGAGCCGTTTATATCTACATGGGGGCTGGAGCTCCTTCCACAGACGCCGCCATGTTGCACCGCCATGTTTCTACAGTAGCCCAGAACGGACAAACCAAATACTGGCTCTAGAGAGGGACTTCACCATAGATTCTCCTCCACAGACGCCGCCATTTTTCACCGCCACGAACACGGAGGGGAATTCAGTTGGTGTTAGCAACCTCACTCCTAGTGACCGCTAAATTCTACACACTGCACCTTTAAGCCTTATTTGTCGAGCATCGGGAGTCAACCCGAGTGATTGGCATCAGAATTTTTTTATTGATCCGGTGTTGAGAGCTAGCTAGCTACTGTAGCGCCAACTGACTTCCGTGCAATGGCCGTGTCGCAGAAGAAGGTGGTCACGATTGCCCCAGTTTTCCTTTAAGAGAGGCTGTGTGCATCTGGGCAGATGAGGGTGTGCAGGTGCTTGGGCAGTAGTTGATATTGTTAGAACTCACAGCCATTATGTACATTGTTGTCAAAATTAATGTTGGGATATTATAGGGGAGGTCCAGTTAGCCAAGTCACCAACCGATGCATCATTCATTGATTTTGGGCAAAGCAAGAGCACATCCTGGAACCCGTCATCCCAACACATACTCCTGCCACTTCTAGTGAAACAACTACTACCGCTGCTGTTTGAATTATTACCATCTCTACAGTACAGGACAGCTAGTACTACAAATACAACATTCACTAGGAACAACTGTCACAAGAAGTGCTATTATGACTCCTATCACAACTAGTATCACTGCTATCACTACACGTACGAGCACTGCTATAACATAAATCGCTACTATGCACTATCATAAGAAATATCATAAAGTCACGTTAAGTTTCGTTCGTTGCGTTTCCATTTATAGAAATGTCATGTGTCTTTGCATTGGTTTGCGTATAATCTTCAGAGGGTTCCAGCGACGAGGGCACCCATGACTGTTTGCTCGACCTGATAATGTGTTTAAATGCTGAGCATGCTCCACACTGATAACGCCACTAATTTATACAGCCGCTCCTCTGTCTCACGGGAAATGGAATTGTGCTCTGCGCATGGGGATAAATAATATTTAAAAACTCGTTCAGCAACGGATGCAAAATATCCATCCATCAGTGCGGCATTCTCATATTTGCTGACCTTTTGTGTTAAATGTTAAAAAAAAATTTGGGGGGAAATTCTCTTTTTATTGGGCATTGGGCATTATTTATTATCCAATGACACAAAAGCCTTTTCTATCCGAGCCTTCTGTACAACAGGTTGTAGCCGAAGGTAACAAAAACGGACTTGAGATAGATAAAACAGAAGCAAATGAGGACCTATAATGTAATTATTATTACAGGTATAAAGATAGAAAATGAAATACAAAAAAGAAAATCTAACTTTATAACTAGAAGATGTTGGGGTGCGCCTTCATGATGCGCAAATCACTTTACAAAGAAAGCGTAAGAGAGAAGCAGAAAATGCAAAGATGGTCTTACAGGTATAAAAAAGGTATTTTTTCCATCCTAAAAATTTCAGAAATAATGTCAATCCACTCATCAACTGTTGGTATTTCTGGTTTTCTAGTTTCTGGCTTTCCTGCCAGCTGCTTGTTCAATTATTTTTAATTCAAATTTGTTCTACCTTCGCATCGCTCCAGTATACAAATTTTGTTTTCTATCAGAATTAGAATGACCTTGTAGCCAGCCAATAGCCTTGGATTTTTTTTCCTTTCTCCAGTTTGACATTGGCCCTCCTCAGAGTCCTTCACACCATCCTGAGGATTGAGCCGGTTCAAAATGGTGGGACCTGAGATTTGGATTTCAGAATGTTGTGTATTGAATGGCTCATGCATTGTAAATGTGCTGTACTGTACGTTGGATATCTTCTGTAGATGGGGCACAGAGGGAGGGAGCATCCTGGATATTTATCAGCTCCTCCCCACAGTTTAACATGAGAGGACACCGTCGATGCAGCCAGTTGATCGGATCACCATGGAGGATAATAACGCCCCATAATGTATTTTATTACCCATCACCTTTATATAAAGGTTAACCACAGCGTGACCTTGCGAGAAAACTCGACTCCCTCGACTATTTGTGTTTTTGATGCGGTCGGCGCAAACCCCTGATTAACACCTTTTTAATGCCTCTCGGCGGCAAACATTCACCTTCGCAGCGTTTCAGGGGGAGTGATGATTTGGATGAATCAGAGAGGTCTCCATCCACTTCCACCTGCAACGACTCTGAAACGGCCAAAGCTTTCTGAGGAGACTAATAACAAGGCTTCAGTGCTCATGGAACAGAAAATGAGGGATAGTGGTATACTGTATGTCACAAAGGGCAAAGAGGAAAGTGTGTTTATACTATATGGTCCCTTTTCCCAGAGGTGCCAGTAACATTAACATGGATGCGTCTGACAATTGCTTTTTGGACAAACTACATCTCCATATAGCCACACCACTTCCTTTTGCACTTAATCCAACGGTACCATCCGCCACTTTGGACTGACTCCCCCTCTGCCATGGTTGGTTGTTGTCATAGCGTTACCACAATGCCTTTCGTTTGACATGCTATTTGACGCATACTACGGTTTCAGACATACTAAAAACACCCCCATACTAACTTGACATAGACTTTGGATGCAGCATGAGTCATGTGCCTTTTAAGTATATTTGTGAAGTAACCATATGTTACCATCTGTCTAGATAGTGGTGCACCGGCATACCGAAACAGACCCATACATAATGGATGATGTTATACTGAGCTACATCTGTGTTTACCCGGCCTTGAAAAGGCTCCATTAAAGGGAACCAGGGAAATAGCAATGCGGCTCCACAGCCACTGGGGGGGACAGACTGGCCATTACCCCTCCAACATCAACTGCATGGGGAGAGTTAACGCCCAGCTGTTCCAGACCTGAAGAGGGGACAGGTGGGCATCCAATCACGCGGTGAAGGGGAATGGAATAAACACCGTTCTAGAATAGGCAAGAGGCCGTTGAAATTGAAATTGGACATAGTGTATTAAAATCCTAAATGGTGGTTTGCTTTGAAAGCGAATTGAAGGCATAGACAAACCATTTTTTTTCTATTAAAGGTTATGAGTATACAATTGTGTGAGATAGCGTTTAAATGTTTAGTATGCGGCTCCAGGTAGTAAAGACAACTCTACACCCTTTAGATTATAGGATGTGAATTAATGTAATGTATGTAATGTATGAAAAGATTAAGCGTTACAAAGTAATAAACTGCTACCCAGTTATACACCAGTACGTAATGATACCAAATACATTCATCACATTAACAGGGTGTCTGCAGGTCCTTAAAATGTCTTAAAAAGTCTTAAATGTACAAATATTAGGCCTTAAAAGTCATGACATAGTCTTACATTTGAATTAATGAATTTATTTCAACATAAACGTATCTGATTTTATTCATCCATATATTTGTTTTTGTCAAAATACGTAAACATTTCTGATGTCATAAAACCCTAAACCGCTGAACCTCATACAATAACTTAAAATTAAATTAAAATTTGTCTTAAAAAGGTCTTAAAAAGTATAAAATGAATAAAACCTCTCGGACACCTGTGGACACCCTGATTAGGTATTTGTTTGGGAGTGAGTGATTTAGTAGTCAGTACAATGATAATATCTTTCTCATTTAGATGGAGCTGTGGCTGTTGTCCAACAGTGTAATTGTTTACAGCCTTCCTGTGTCTTGCCGCTCTTAATGAATTTGGAATAATTATGGCATTGGTAAAATGACCTCCTGTTGCTAATGTACCACAGGGTGCCATTACCATTTAATCACTGCGCATTACTCACTAATTTCATATGTTTTCCATGTATGTTAGACAGTAATGACTGTGTAATTAATGGTCTATAATTTAAAGGGCTACAAAACAACCGTTAATTAAATGTCTCTGGCGTCAAACCAGGAAGTTGGCGATGTCCTCCTGTGTAGGTCCAGACAAATAACTGGATTACTGTATTGACGTATCTGTAAGTTGTGAGAATGAGGTTGGAAATGCAACGTTTCTTCATTTCAAAGTCGCGGCTCAACAGTCTCACCTGTCAATAAGCGGGAGGAAGAAAAAAAACCGAAATGCATTGTCGTGTTGTGAGTCGCGTTGAAACAATTTGCCTGCGATGGAAAGCAAACACGGCGGTCTTAGCAATCACACTCGGGGAAAAAGCCTTACAGGAGAGCTCGGAGATCGAGCGGCGCGAGGCACGGAATGAAATATGAAAACAGCTTTATCGAAAATGGCCAAACGTTATTTTCGTCCCCATAACATCAAATCCGGTCAGTGCATGCGCGTGTGTGTGTGTGTGTGTGTGTTCAGGTTTTATAGCGTTGCGCGACATAGTCGGGCGTACGGCGTTTACCTCGGGGACAATCCATCACGCCGCCTAATTCAACCAAGTAATCACCCGCCCACAGTCATTCCTCGTGCTTTCCTAAACTGCTCAGGGAACAGCCGGGCGCGTCGACTAGATTTGTGACTCTTTGGGCCTAACAAATGCCCCGATGCATCAAGATGGGATCCAGATGAGAAATGGGCTCTATATGGGGCGGCCGTACCCTACCTGGGCGATAAATGGATATTATGGTTTATCGTCTTTCTATTGGGATCGTATCATCATAAAGTTATGATATCGTCATGTATCGAGATGGATGGCGATAAGTAAGAGAGTCACGGCGCCGCGTCTCTCCAAGCTCAATTATACAGATGTTAGTGCCCCTTGCCCTTTTCCACTGGGCAAAAAAAACCCCACTAACATCCTGCTTTCGTCTTTAGTGGGAAAGGTTACAATCGGCATTCATTCCCGGGACAAATAACTCTGCAGTAGTCACAGGTTTTTATCGGCACCAGCTCCGATCGGCAGTGATGGAAACATGACCCCCTGCATATACACGCTAATTTTGGTGGAAAAACTGTATTAATCAAGGATGATAATCAAATGTATGGAGCGGATTTAGTGCAAATACTACTTACACATGTTTTCTAAGTTATGTGACTTATGTGAAGTGGATGCAAATCAGTTTGGAGACAAATCTTTTTGTTTACTGTTATTATTCCATAATAAGTGGGGGGAGGGGGAATTTCAAGATGGGTACCCACCAAGTCTAGTTTCCTACAGCCAATCAGAACCAAGAGTTTGTGATGAACCAATCAATGGGCAACATAATTGGCATGTGACCTCACTATTGGCAAGCAGTAGTTTAATATTTTAATTATATTTATTTCTTTATCTTTGTTTTGCGTCCTGCTGTAATATGCCTTGTATTTCTCTGTGTTTGTAATATAATGGATTGGGAATTGGAAATTGTCTAAAGTGAAGTACATACATATAGTTACTACACTATAGATGTAATGAGCCAGAGTTAGATTCTTTAATGTGTCATTTTTAATAAATATGCACTGCGAGATATTTCCATATTTCCATATCCATCTATACAGTATAGCCATATATGTCACGATTATTTTCGTTTAGATAGTAAATTCTCTCCATACCACCTTACCATACATTCACTCATCGTTTCATTGTTGTGTGACACATGGTCGGACCTTTTTCTGGACTTCCGTTGTACAGTGCACAATGAAATTACACAGTGTGTGTGTGTTTTTGTGTATATATGTTTGTGTGTGTTGATCTTATGCCACACACTCTAGCATTGGCTGATTATTGGGATTGAGAGGTTTGTTTGTGTGACTGAACCTCTGGAAAAGGGCGGACGGTATCACCTCGAACAACAGTGAAATGGTTATCAGTGGGCATAGCCTTCACACAAACACACACACTTGAGCA
>OMKR01097789.1:0-11892 GCA_900302355.1 Cyttopsis rosea
GGAGTTGAGAGAGAGAGAGAGAGAGAGAGAGAGAGAGAGAGAGAGAGAGATAGTTCTGCTTCAGTCAACAGGACCAGTCTGAGGAGCAGAGACTCTTAGGTTCTTAACCCTTTGTTTCCAATATAAATATAAAAATCTCTAATCTGTGGAGCGTTGGACAGTGAATTCAAACCGTGAACCTCCCTGTGCACGGACCCGACTTTGTGTCGCGTCGTGTCGGGAGCCGCACCGGGGGTCCGCCGGGTTGCCATGGTGACGGGGAGATGCAGCGCGAGCGGCTGCTGAAGGTGCTGGTGGTCGGGGACCTGGGCGTGGGCAAGACCTCCATCGTCCGGCGCTACGTGCAGCGGGTCTTCTCCCAGCACTACAGGGCCACCATCGGGGTGGACTTCTCCCTCAAGGTGCTGCACTGGGACCCGGGCACCGCGGTCCGCCTGCAGCTGTGGGACATAGCGGGTGGGTCGCTAACTAAGATAACTAGTAGTCTCGTACTAACCGCTGTGTGACTAGTACTTAGTTCCTTTCCTAGTTCACCAGTGGTTCTGAACTGTGTGGTTTTACCAAAACAAGGATCTTTGTATTGTATTGTGTAACCAGGTCAGCAGACCTCCCTCTATCTCTCCCTCCCCTGGTCCTGGTCCTGGTCCTGGTCTGAGAGATGCTCATTGTTCCTAGAAACTAAAAATGTGCACGTGCTGTGTGTGTGTGTGTGTGTGTGTGTGTGTGTACCTGATGTTCTGCTGATTCACTGCTCTATTAGACTCATGTGAGGGAAGTTACTGTAGATCACACACACACACACACACACGGGTTAGGGTTGAATTCCTCTTTCCTATTCCTGCTACAGAAACATATTAAAGACCCTTTAAAGTATCTTGTGAAGATTCAGGTTTAAAATGCTGATAAGAGCAGAGCTGCAGCTGATTGAAGGAGAGGAGCAGCGACGCTGAGCCACTTAAAGGGTTAATACTGAGAGAGAACAGAGAAAAGTCGTTTTAACTTGTTTCTCCACATCCTGTCATGTTTTGCATCAACAAATACAACTTTATTTGACTTTCCTCTTCTCTTCTTTCCTCCCCAGGCCAGGAGCGCTACGGCCACATGACCCGCGTTTACTACCGCGAGGCGGTGGGGGCGCTGGTGGTGTTCGACACCACCCGTCTCTCCACCTTCCAGGCCGTGCTGCGCTGGAAGGGCGACCTGGACGCCAAGGTAATGACCGGTAGCGCAGCCCAGGTGATATTTTGGCGGCCATGTTGGATTCCTCATTGAACGCAATGAGACAAAAAAGTTTTGTAATGGACATGCGATGGATGAAAGCGATAAATCATTCACTGCATCATCTAATTCTCCATTTCATGACATTTATACTGACATATTGGATTTTGGCGGCCATGTTGGATCACTGATTGAATGCAATCAGATAGAAATGCTCTGTACAAACATGGGGAAGTAACCTAATAACAAAACAATCACTATATTGGAAATATTTCCATTTATGGGGCCACAAACCTCAGATTAGTGATACTTTCCGGCCATATCGTATTTGGGGCAGAATGGGAGATGGCCTCCTGGCTTAATTGCAGGAGGAGGGTCCAGGTGCAGTCGCTCCTCGCAGCTCATGCGTCCGCTCTCCGTTTGGCCAGGTCGCCCTTAGCGACGGTCGGCCGCTGCCCGCCGTGCTGCTCGCCAACAAGGTGGATCTGCAGCGGGCCGGGCTGCGCTCCAAGACGCCCAAACTGGAGACCTTCTCCAGGGAGCACGGCTTCATCGGCTGCTACGAGACCTCGGCCAAGGTCGGAGACACACGCTAAGACATGCCAACGCATGCCAAGACACGCCAACACGTGCTAAGACACGCCAAAACACGTTAAGACACGCAGACACGCTAAGAAATGCCAAGACACGCCAAGACACACCAACACATGCTAAAACACGCCAAAACACGTTAAGACACGCCAACACGCTGAGACACACCAACACACACTAAGACACGCCAAGACACGCTAAGACACACCAACACATGCCAACACACGCTAAGACACGGCAAAACACGTTAAGACACACCAACACATGCCAACACACGCTGAGACACGCCAACACACACTAAGACACGCCAAAACACGTTAAGACACGCCAAAACACGTTAAGACACGCTAAGACATGCCAAAACACGTTAAGACACGCCAACACATGCTAAAACACGCCAACACACACTAAGACACGCTAAGAAGCGACAACACATTCCAACACACACTAAGACACGCCAACACAAGCTAAGACACACCAACACATGCCAACACACGCTAAGACACGGCAAAACACGTTAAGACACACCAACACATGCCAACACACGCTGAGACACGCCAACACACACTAAGACACGGCAAAACACGTTAAGACACACCAACACATGCCAACACACGCTGAGACACGCCAACACACACTAAGACACGCCAAAACACGTTAAGACACGCCAACGCGCTGAGACACACCAACACACACTAAGACACACCAAGACACGCTAAGACACACCAACACATGCCAACACGCGCTGAGACACACCAACACACACTAAGACACACCAAGACACGCTAAGACACACCAACACATGCCAACACACGCTGAGACACGCCAACACACACTAAGACACGCCAAGACACGCCAAAACACGTTAAGACACGCCAACACGCTGAGACACACCAACACACGCTAAGACACACCAACACATGCCAACACACGCTAAGACACGGCAAAACACGTTAAGACACACCAACACATGCCAACACACGCTGAGACACGCCAACACACACTAAGACACGCCAAAACACGTTAAGACACGCTAAGACATGCCAAAACACGTTAAGACACGCCAACACATGCTAAAACACGCCAACACACACTAAGACACGCTAAGAAGCGACAACACATTCCAACACACACTAAGACACGCCAGCACAAGCTAAGACATGCCAACACACACTAAGACACAGCAACACACGCCAAGACACATCATCACACGTCAACACATGCTAAGACACGCTAAGACACACCAACACATGCTAAGATGCCCTAAGACCTGATATGGCCTCTTCGTCTTCTCTTTCTTGACAGGTATCGCTGCATATTTTCATGAAACATTGCTTACCCCCCCTCTCTCCAGGACAACACCAACATCGATGCGGCCGTCTCCTTCCTGGTGGAGAACATCCTGTCCCAGGAGGCGGAGCCAGCCTCCACCCGTCCGGACACCGGCATCGTGGCGCTCCCTCTGTCTGACGAGCACGCCAAGGAGAGGGGGCGGGGCCAGTGCTCGGGGTGCTCCACCCTCCGAGCCCGGGTGCGGGACCGGGACTGACGGAGGGATGAGCGGAGGGATGAGCGGAGGGATGAGCGGAGGGACGTACGAAGGGTTAGGCGGAGGGACGGACGGGACAGGGAGCAGGAGTTATACAGGAACTGAAGTCTTTCAATAAGCTGCACCCTACTTCACTGGCTCCACCCTCCTCACCAAGCTCCACCCTACTTCATAAGCGTGTGTTCAGACCTGGACCCAGTCCCGGAAGCGGCATCATCTCCTCTTCTTACCTGGACTTTGATCAGCAAGTTGAGATCCTCCTCCTCCTTCAGCTCCTGCTCCTTCAGTTCCTCCTCCTCTTCCTCCTCTTTTAACTCCTTCTCCTCCTCCTTCAGCTCCTCCACCTCTCCTCCTTCTCCTCCTTCAGCTCCTCCTCCTTCTCCTCCTTCAGCTCCTCCTCCTTCTCCTCTTCCTCCTTCTCCTTCTCCTCCTCCAGCTCCTCCTCCTCCTTCTCCTCCAGCTGCTCCTCCTCCTCCTCCTCCAGCTCCTTCTCCTCCTCTTCCTCCTCCTCCAGCCCCTCCAGCTCCTGCTCCTCCAGCTCCTGCTCCTCCTCCACACTGTACTATACTAAAATGTAATACAAGTAGAATATGCTCATATTTTAGAACCTATAATGCAGATGTTCTAATGTAAATAAACACATTGAAATCAATGTGTCTCATGACTCTGTTTTGTCGGTCGGTTGGTTCTGGTTCATTTCCGTTATAATGGAAACAATAATAATTTAATCATTTAAGTGAATTCGGTAAAAGTAGTTTTTAGTTCCAGACTTTGGAGAATTCAACATTTCAGGCTTTGAAATCCAAGTGAAGCTCAGCAAGTGAAACCTGCACTGACTGCCACTGGCCACCAGATGGCGCCAGAGCAGCATGGAGATCACTGACGGCCACTGGCCACCAGATGGCGCCAGAGCAGCATGGAGATCACTGACGGCCACTGGCCACCAGATGGCGCCAGAGCAGCATGGAGATAGGTAGAGTATAGTCAGGACCTCGTTACTTTCAGTACCTAATTACGCCACTAGATGGCATAATTCATTGCTCCTGTTTCTCTGCAGGTGCTGTGAGCGCTGCCCAGCATCGGGTCCTTGACCCATGAGCACAGGCACCAGCTGATTTGAACCGGTGCCGTTGTCCCGGAGTGAACGGTCATTACGTCCTGGACGGCCCCCGGTCGCAAAACACCACCCGCACGCATCGACACCGAAAACACCCTGGGTCCGGCTTTCAAAATCTCACGGCATCAAACCGTCAAGTCTTCATACTGAAAGGCTCCAATCCAACAACTTACCGCTTTGTGCCACCGAGACGTTTGAAGTTTGGTCTTCTCCTCCAATCATCTGATGAAAGGAACAGACCTTGGATGGAAAAGTGGGGACTGGAACCTACAACAGTAAACCGGGAAGCGGCATCACAACCATTACCCCACCAGGTCATAGTCACACTCCCACCTGTTCTGTTCTAAAGTCGTTCATACGTTGCCAGCTTTCGGAAGCTTCTCCGGCATCGAACCCTCAAATCTTGGAGCACCCGCTTCCTCATCCAGCGACTCCTCACTCTGAGCCATTGAGCCTTCCAATGGTCGGTTGTCTCCTCTAATCATCTGATTAAAAGAACAGGACTTGGGTGGAAAAGTGAGGATTGATCTATTAACAGCAGCGTCTCAATCATTACCGCAACTGGTCACGTTCAGACTCACACATCTAAGGGGCATTCGTGTTGCCGGCTTTCAAAAGATCACCTGGCATCAAAACTCCGGTCCTCCAGCGACTCATCTCTTTGCACCATATTGAGGTTGTGTTGTCTCCTCCAATCGTATGATTAAAGGAACAGGACTTGGATGGAATAATTAGGCCTTGAAACTGTGACAGCAGCGTCCGATCCATCACGCCACCCGGTCTTAGTCGCACTCCCCTGTGGTCTCCGGGCGCTTTTAAAGGCGCACACGTGTTGCCGACTTTCAAAAAAGGACACGGCTTCGAACCCTCAAGTCCACAAACCCTTCCTACAGCAGTTTGTCTTTGTGAGCCACCGAGTCCCACAAAGCGTTGGTAATCTCCTCCAATCATCTGATTAAAGGAACAGCACTTGGATGGGAATATCACATTTTATTTAAAACTATTTGCAATAGCCGCAGTACATCAACAGTTATACATGATAATTGAGGCTCTGAGGCTTATTAACATTCATATTGATGGAGAAGTATGATACCACTGGATTTCTCTCTCTCTCTCTATAGAGTGTGTGACTCAGGAAAGCCGATACCTGTGTGTGTGCCTGAGACAGCAGGATGACATCACACCTCCTGCCTCCCCTGCACGCAGCTCTGTGCGCCACCTGGTGGCGGAGCAGGGTTACAACTTACCCAGGTTCAAGGTGGTCCACCATCTCCACGAGCGGAGATGTGGCTTCGACTCCATATAAAAAAGGAATATTTTACAGTTTTGAATATCGTAGAATTTCATATAATAACATCGTCATACTAATAATCACTTATACCGTCTTGTATTCATCTGTACAGTACATCCACCTATATTTAGATATTTCATTTTATTTTACTTGGATGGAATGAAAATAACATTTAATAAACAATAATCACAATTGTTGGCGTTAGGACTCCACGGAACGATACGGTAGAATAGTCTGGAAGGTAGATGTTCAGGGTGAGCATCGGTTCTGACTGAAGCTGACAGATGTGCAGAGTAAACATGGGATCAGTCAGAATCTGCCTGGAATGATCAGTTCCATCGAATGGAAGCGATTAAAGGGAGAACATAGGAAGCCATCCAACCCCAGCAACATGGGAGGATGAATGAACTCACGTTTTCTATTTCCATTTGGTTTGATGTGTTCTGTCCTAACATCGCAATTTCCTACCTGGAATAATATTACCCACTACACACACACACACACCGTAGCGCTTAAATAACTCCATAATTTCTCAGATTTCCCAGGAGCTAGGCTAGATGATCCCATTGACAGCCATGCATCGAGCTAACGCAGTTAGCGCGTGGCCCTTCGCCCTCTCTGTACTGGATGCACTGGGAGGAGCGGGATTATTTTTTATTATTTATTAATATTATTGCTTCTTCACATCTTTTCACCAACGTGTCGCGAAGAAGAGAAATGAGAGGCTTCCAGGACACAGCGTTCTTTCTTCTGTTTATTGTCTGCAGGTACATGCATGCGAGCTTACACAGTGTCACGTCCCCTCAGCTCTGAGGGTTTTACTGGATCTTACTGTACACGCCGCTTCCCCAGATCCCTGTCGAGCAGCTTCAGATTCCACTGCTTTCCTTTTTAATTCCACAGTTTCAACACAAAGTTCTGACCTCACACAAGCCGATACACGGCCGCAGACGCACAAACGCCCTTTGCTCTTTGAAAACCCGGCCTCGGGGGCCCGTCGGCGCTCCAGGGTGGTCCTGGAAGCTCCCGGTGGCTCCCGGAACATCCCGGAGGCCCCGCGGTCCACCGGGATGAAGGTCCATCTGCGGTAGAGGTCTTCACGGGGTGGTCCGCCCGAACCCAACGAGCCGGGGGTCCACATGTTATTCTGGCCGGTTGGGTTCAGGCCTCCCCTGGTCCTGGGCTCTGTGCGTTATTACGTGAAATACCGAGTGGATCCAGCTATATCACCGCTATGTCCAGATCTTTCTATTATTCGGAGGCATTTCCATTTCATCCACATTGACGAGTTGAAAAACATCTTTTTAGGAGGAAATTTAAGGATCGGGTCAGTTCGGATCCAGAAAATCCCGGACCGGACTCGACCCGAGATATTCCAAATCCCGGGATGTTTTTGTTTGGTGGTGGTCGGTTCCACTCGGATCTGGGGATGAATTTCCCGGGTCCGGTCGGGTTCGGGTGTGACTTTCGGGCGCGGTGAAGACCTCTAGTCTGCGGCTCTTAACGTACGAAAAAATAATATCAGATAAAACATCAGACACGGGAAGTTTCATTTTTCACACTCTGGGCTCGAACCCTCCTGATGTTCACAACCGTCTCAAAGTGGTTTTCTTACTTTTTTTTTGCGACTATTGACCCGAGTCTACGACAAACGTACTTTCCGGTTTTTTCTCGTTCCGATCCGATTTCACGACGGCCCCGTGGCGTTTATGTACAACGGGGAACTGAAAGATCTGCTCCACGACTCCACCTCTCTCGCGGGTCTTCTCATTGGAAACAAAAGAAAAAAGCACAAAAAGCACGACCTCATCGCAGAGCACGCCGGCGTTTTCCAGAAACCACTTCAACCGACGGAACGTTGCGACGGTTGCTAAGCAACACGAGTGGATGACTCGCGGACGTGTTCGGTCTAAAGTAACGTTACTGTTCATCTATTTCTACGGCCAGAGGTGGAAAATCCAGATTCGGAAAGTCCAGATTCCACCCCGGGATTTAGAGCTCACCGTGTGGGTTCTGGGTTCGTCAATTAGCGTCGATGCAGGAGTGGAGCTAAAACACGGAAGCAGGACTTCTACTTTCTGGACCTGGAGTTTTCCTCCTCTGGATCAGACTTTTTATCGTTAAGTCGCGATTCAGATGCAGAAAAACGTCGCAACCGGAGATGGAGCGGTCCAACAGTCCAAAAGATCGACGGCCTTTTTAAATGTTTTCGTGACAAGAAGCCGAGGTCGCGAACCCCGCGATGCTACACAGCAAAGTCGCAGAAACTAAAATGTTCCTAAAAGTTGCAAAATGTAAAAAAAGAAAAGAAAAACTGAAATATCTGAAAAGATTACACTTTATGTAATAACACTGTAATAAACATCTTAATAAGTTGTCCCGCATGTTATAATAATAATGCGGGACAATGTCCCCTAATACATAATGAGGTGGTTATCACGTATCTGTGATGAATATGCATTCAATGCATTATGTAATAACATACAATAACTATGTAATAACATGTAATAACTATCCAGTAACTATGTATTAACCAAAATCACATCCTAATTTATATCAAGTTTGTTTCTTGTTTCATCTGCTTTCTGAAATATTGTCCAGCAGTAATGTGTGACGGCAAAAGACGGTAATTTCAGTGTGTTATTACATAACTATTACTTATTCTTTAATTCTTATTACTTATCACAAAACGCTGAAACCCGGCAATATATAATAACCACGGCATAATGTTTTTACGTATTGCGTTCTAGATGTTTATTACAAAATGCAGCAGTATTACATAATGTGTTATTACATAATGTGTATTACTGCCTGTGTGCTTGATGAACCTGGAGACAGGAAGTGCAAAAGAACCACAACATTTTCCCCTCAAGGTGCAAAATCCAGGTCCCGAAAATAACTAAGTCCTCCTCCATTCCGGGATTTAGAGTCCGTCCACGTGCACACCCGGAGCTACGGCATGGAAACTGGACTTTGGACTCTGTGGACCTGGAGTTCTGCACCATGTCTCCGCCCAAATGGGAGATGGTGCTCGTTTTAAAAAGTCACCGCAGCACAAGAAGAAAATTAAATCAAACTAAAGAATCCTAAATGCACGTTATATTCACACACTACAGCCCATCCACCAGTTAATAGTTAATAGATAATATATATATTATATATATCACTGTCTTCATGGATTCATGTTCCCGGGATGGAGAGCGTTTTGCGAGCGCGGTCCAGTTTCAAAAGCGTTTCTATGACGACCAACAACACGGCACACGGCACACACACACACACACACACAGAGTCATCGGCGGAAATGTTTAAGATGCGAAGTTGTGAGCCGGTGATCGAACGACATTTACAGTCTGAGCGCGCTCAGCGGAGGCGGAGCTCCCGTACACAAGTCGAGGGGGGCGGAGTCTCCCGTCAGAAGTCGAGGGGGGCGGAGTCTCCCGGCTGCGAGAGAGGTACGGAGGGGAAAGTTGCCGAATTGCCTCTGAAAAGTACTTTTCTGCTCCTGCCTTGATTTCGTCAAATCTTTCTCAAAGTTTGAATCGCACTAGAATGTTTATTTTTACTTTCTTTTGGAAACACGTTTCCATACATTTTGCCATTTACAGAAAGTGCTTTGCTAATAATCAGCTTCGAAGAAGCAGAACAGGGTCAATAACAGTTTAAAAATGAGGTGATCTGGGGGGAGGGGCTTCTACGCTCCATTATGTGTGTGTGTGTGTGTGTGTGTGTGTGTGTGTGTGTGTGTGTGTGTGTGTGTGTGTGGAGGAGTAAAGGTCCACTTGCGACAAGTCTAGTGGGAATAGGAACATCTGGTGGAGCGGCTGCTCTCCTGGTTAACACGCTCTTCCTCAGCGGACCCCGGCGACGACACGGCCATCACAAGAGCGCACGCTCACACGCAATCACACACACACGCGTGCACGCTCACACGCAATCACACACACACGCGTGCAAGTGCACGAACACACACACACACACACAAAGTCAGGTGCATGCATTAAATTCATGGAAGTTTACACTAACAAACAAACATGCAGGCTTCATATATTCATCAGAGGTGGTGGTGTGCACTTCTGTGTATCTTGTGTAAATAGGGGTTCCATTACATCAACTGAGGAGGCATCATTATCGCACTGGAGTGAAGATAAAAATAGAAGGCCCATCATGCATGGATTGATGCTAAGGTATGTAAACTATGTCCAATGTGCACCAGATGCGCCACAGAGCCAAATTAAAACCTGCATTATTACTGGTGGGAAATGTCATGTCGTTGGCAAGGTGAGCCTCATCCCTCCTAACCCCTGTTCTCGGTGTAGCTTTGAATGGATTTGCGCCGGCTAATTCCCATATCCATGCTGTCATCTGCTCCATTGTAAAGGGTGCTATATACTCCCTCTCTCCCTCTATCTCTCTCTCTGTCGTTCAAGAGCACACAAATATACTTGCACACAGAAGAATTCAAAAAGATCCAATGCTCTTCAAAGGGTGTCGCGTATGCTGTAGTTGAAAGGTGTCAGCTTCAGTTAAGACCTTTGTCTAAACTAAGTCGTACAATGGGGGGCTTCGTCCACGTACACGTCACGTAACATAAGACGGGCCATGAGGCCTGTTTCCACTATCTCCACCACTTGTTCATTAAAGGATAAGTAGCCCGATGGAGGCGGCGGCGGTTCTAGTTTACTAGAATGACTCCACACCGCCTACGGGGCTGGCATTTGGCGCCCTAGGCAAGATTCTGGACCAGATCACTCCCATCCTCCACTCACACACACATAGGATGACCTTGCCAGTGTCAGGGACACTCAGCTGG
Source organism: Cyttopsis rosea (assembly GCA_900302355.1). NCBI lineage: Eukaryota > Metazoa > Chordata > Actinopteri > Zeiformes > Parazenidae > Cyttopsis > Cyttopsis rosea. Next base: position 10,577 of record OMKR01097789.1, read on the forward strand.
GCGGCTGCCAGGGCCTCGCCACCCTTCCTTCACCAATCTATGTAATGGCGCCGCTAATGATGGCGAGGCGGCTAGCAGCGAGGAAGGCTGTAATTCAGACGCTGCTTCAACCGGCTGCTTCACTAGCGCCGCCCGCCACGCCGCTGATGAGCTCCTGACATCTGCATCAGCCTCTCCAGTGCCCACTGGCTTCTTCGCAGTGACATTACCGGGGTGGATAATTAATCAAGAGGGCACACGGAGAGCGTGCACACGCTGAATCATGCACTTACACGAGCACAAATGTCAAGGAAATCTGCGATCATAAATTTGGAAGAAGAAAAAAATATTGCTCTCATTGCAAGTTTGCTTGCAATGAGAGTTGCTTTACCATTCCCACAGACAAGGAAGAGGGCGTATTGATTTTTTATTTTCTGAGAAATAATACAAGAGAACAAAGGAACATAAATAAAAGCAAGAAAACTAAAAAATGCTAAGGGAGAAAGGGGAAGAAGGGAAGCCATCAACGGAGAGAAGAAATAGCTACAACACAGAAAGCTTCGTTTTTTCATGTTATTGGAAAACAGGAGGAAAAATACAGTTAAGCTCATAATGTCATGTGTGGACTGATGAGCCAGTTGGATATGCATCGATTTTGCCCAATATTGAACCAAAAAACCAGCACTTAAGTAGCATAAACAGCGGCCTCCTGTCTGCGTCTATCACGCACACTCCAGACACAAATTGATAAATCTCACCAGGTTTTACCGCACTTTTCTCCTATCTGTCATCCATCATTTCCACCAGGGAATGGAAGTGAAGGTGTAACTTTGTTCATGGGCAGCAGCAAAGTCCACAGTGGATGGAAATACAGCGCTAAACCCACGGATCGCACAAGAACAGAGACATGCAAAGCAGCTGAAATCCACCCGGCTCCTTTCAGGCAAACACAAGAACATCTTTGCTGATTAAAAATAGAGCTTGCACACGGCGGATACAAGGGAGCTACTAAGACGAGCGCGCCGGGGTAATCCAGAGTCGTCCGGGTAGCCGCCGCTAATGTGATCAGGATCCATTTTGACAGAAAATCAACTTTTAATGAAGAGCAGTGTGGTGGGAGAAATTAGTCATTACCCCGCAGAGCCGCAGGATGAAATGTTTATAGATGGCAACGGTGAGGATTGGAGGATGGAAGAGTGGAGGGACGGAGCGATGGAAGGGTGAAGGGATGGAGGGAAACTGATAGGGGCAGGGGGGTGCGCTTTTTCTGACTTGGTCAAAAAAAAAGAAGACGACTCCTCGTCTGGGGAGTTGGGAGGGGGAAGAGACAAAGGAAT